>OZ010796.1:516828510-516881010 GCA_963932465.1 Maratus speciosus
AACATGTATGAGATAGACGAAAGTTTTGGGATTGCCGCATCCGACTACAGTAAACTCTGTCTAAGGCGGAATCGGTCGGGACAAAGAAAAATTTCCGTGGTAGACAATATTCCGGCTTATGCAAAAAAGCTCCACCCCCCCCCCCCCCCCAAAAAAAAAAAAAAAAAAAAAATCCCTGGAAGAGGACGATTTTTTATTGATTCTCCTGACTAGAAAATCGGTTGAAAACTGAAATTCTGAAAGATCCTTTGTCTTTTTAAAGATAAATGAGAAACTTTATTCAATTTCTTAGTACTGCTGTAATACATTCATATTGGAAGTTTATACACACACACACACAAAAAAAAAGAAAAACTTCGAAAATGAGAAAGAACGCTATAATTTTGAATTTGAGTACAATCCTAAAGTATAATATATTGTACTTTCGAAAATACGTAATCATTTTCATAAATGTTCATTTTACTAGAAATATTAACTTTTAGATGCAATTTTGCATATGAAAAAATGGCATAAGCATAAATTCCTTAAAATTTAAAGTTTCTGTTCTTTTGAATTAACTTTTTAAAAAGCTTACGGAATTTTAGCTAACATGCTCGACATTGAGTTATTTGACTTATCAGTTTTAAAGTTTAATAAACAAAACGCTTTTCATTTTTAAATTATCCTTTTTCCGCCTTATGCAAAATTTTGGTTTCGGTGGGACCTTAAAATCCTTTCCGTTTCCGCGTCAGACAGATTCCGCCTTATGCAGCATGAATTAATGTAATTTTCTATGGGTTCGCCGGGACTTGAAAAAATTTCCGCGGTAGACAAATTTCCGGCTTATACAGAGTCCGCCTTAGACAGAATTTACTGTAGTTTTATATTAGTCCAGGCAATAGAGACCGTATAGGGGCTCTACCTAGCAAAATTCATGGTAGTTCTGGAAAAAGACTTACTATATGTTTTTTGGGTCGCTGAATCCGAATTTTTAACTTCCCACCAAAAATTCCACCGGCAACCCCCACAAATTTTGGTAAAATGCCCCCAAAAAAGGTTTTTAGTAAAAAAATCAATTTTTTTTATTGTTTTAGGGAAAAAGTATCTAGAAATTCAGAAACTAGACAAAATTTGCAACAAATTAGAAATATGACATTATGACTTAGGATGAAGGGGAAGGGCCTCGGAATATGCGCGCGGTGCTGCGTGAACTAAGTTGCGCAATTCCACTTAACTACTCACACGTTTACATTCGCCCTCCCATCTCCCCTCCGAACTTTATAAGGTTTACTTTAAGTTTTTTGGGTCGCTGAATCCGAATTTTTAACTCCCCCTCCCCCCCCCCCAAATAGTTGTTTTTAACTTAAATTTCTTATTGTTTTAGGGGACATTACGAAATTCAGAAACTAGACAAAATTTGCAACAAATAGGATATATGACATTATGACGTAGGATGAACAACGAGGAGGGGGAGGGCTGCCTCTGAACATGCACTGCGGTGCTACGTGCACTAAGTTATGAAGTCCAGGAAATAGGTGATTTTACCTGGCAAAATTAATATTAGTTCTGGATTTCGACTCACTTTATGTTTTTTGGATCGTTGAATCCGAATTAGTAACTTCCCACCAAAATTTCACCCAGCAACCCCCCAAAAAATTGATTTTTTGAAAAAATTTGTTTTTTGAGAAAAGCGCGCGGGGAATTTTCTGAGGCAGCCCCCTCTCTCCCCGTTTATCCTAAGTCATAATATCATATATCCTATTTGTTGCAAATTGTCTAGTTTCTGAATTTCGTAATGCTTTTTCCCTAAAACAATAAGAAATTTAAGTTAATAACAACTTTTTTTTTTTGGGGGGGGGGGGGGTTCGGGGGGGGGGAATTTTGTGGTTAAGTTAAAAATTCGGATTCAGCGACCCAAAAAACTTAAAGTAAACCTTATAAGGAATGTTCGGAGGGGAGATGGGAGGGCGAATGTAAACGTGTAAGTGGTTAAGTGGAATTGCCCAACTTAGTCCACGCGCATGTTCCGAGGCAGATCCCCCCTTCCCCTTCATCCTAAGTCATAATGTCATATATCTAATTTGTTTCAAATTTTGTCTACTTTCTGAATTTCTAGATACTTTTCCCCTAAAACAATTTTAAAAAAAATGATTTTTTTAATAAAAACCTTTTTTTTTTGGGGGGGGGGGGGGGTTGCCGGGGGAATTTTTGGTGGGAAGTTACAAATTCGGATTCAGCGACCGAAAAAACATAGAGTAAGCCGATTTCCAGAACTACCATTAATTTTGCTAGGTAAAATTCCCTATTGCCTGGACTATATGCAGATATTTTCACTTTTGAAACCGGTTAGAACGAGATCTGAAAGTGAAACTATTATCATATATAAAAAAAAAAAAAAAAAAAAAAAAAAAAAAAAAAAAAAACTAACCAAAATCGGAAAAGTACAAACGCACAATAAAAGTTATCGACCTCAGGTGCGCTATGCAAAAATCATTTTAAAATACATAAATACAAGCGATAAATCTGTAAAGGTTTGTACACAGGTTTAACATTGGTGTTCGAGATTGTTCGCGTGACTAGTGTAGGCTTTTAATTATCCCATTTGCTAAAGGTTAGTGAAAAATAAATGAGATTCCTGAATGCCCGATAGAAAAATACTATATATCGACGTTCATTGTGTTTCATGTGTCGGCGGTTGCGTCCCATTTTCAATTTACAACTAGATTCCATGTCTTGAAAAGGATTTTTTCCCTTATAAAATATTCAGCAATTTTACTTAGTGTCACTACCACTTTTGATATACAGGGTGTCTGAAAAGTCTGGAAACGGCCGAATAACTCTAGAAATACACATCGGATTGAAAAATGGAAAAATGCGTGTTAAATATTTTTAAGAAATATATTTAGTGATATCGAAGTTGACCCCCTGGGGGATCAGAGTGGGTCAAACTTTGAAATCTCGAATGAGAAACACCCCTCCTCCCCCTTTTTTTTATTGCAAATTCGGATTATACGGGAAAAAATACGTAACTTTTGCATTTAACATTTTTGTACGATGTAATCGAGCAAAATGCAGCGTTAAACAGCCCCCCGAATCGTAAGAGGCAAGGGGACTCTTCACTCACTTGACGGTAATGTTAAACCTATGGGCAGGTTGCTTTCGAATTTCTTCTTTAAATTTGAATATTTTTAAACCCTCTTTTTTCTTTTTCTTTTTCTTTTTTTTTTCTTTTTCTTTTTTTTTTTCTTTTTTTTGCATAGGATAGATGAGCTCGATCCCTAATAGGGCTATTTTTTATTTTTTCGATTTCGGTTGCAGATTTTTTTTTATTAAAGGTACTTTCACTTTCGGAATCGTTTCGAAAGTGAACGTACCTTTATTAAAAAAAATCTGCAGCCAAAATTGAAATACAAAATGACCCTATTAGGGATCGAGCTCAGCTATCCTATGCATAAAAAAATCGTTTAAAATATTCAAATTTAAACGAGAAATTCAAAAGTAACCTTCCCATAGGTTCAACATTACGGAGCGGGTGTTTTCAAGTGAGTGAAGAATCCTAGAAAGACAGTTACCGGTCATTTTGACCGGTACCAAATGAATACATTTGAAGCATCCCCAAAGGGATCAGGAAGCTACTACTGCCAAGTCGTACGTAGTGCATTCATTTAGAAAATGTAAACATTAGCCTCCTTCCTACCCATGATGTAGGAAAGGAAGCAGCATTTTTCTGTTTAGTTTCTATTTATTAAAATTCTAAAATCCGAGCTTCAATGGAAAATACGATTTCCTACTTACCAAACGAAACGGACCGCATTTTGACGATTACATCGCCATCTACGATGATTGGAAAAACAAACAAACAATGGAAATACAAAAGTTGTATTTTCCCCCGTAGAATGCGAATCTGCAATAAAAAAAAAGGGCGGGTGGGGAGGCTCATTCAAGATTTCAAAGTTAGACCCAATCTGACCTCCACGGGGTAGCGAGTTAACTTTGGTATCACTAAACAGCTTTCTTTAAAATATTCAACACATATTTTTATGTTTTTCGATCCGATATGTATTTCTCGAGTTATTCGAGCATTATTAGACTTTTTGGGCACCCTGTATAATATTTGCTCATTAAAAAAAGAAGTACATTAAGTATGTTTAAAGGTGATGGTCAGTGTTATTTCAAATTCCCATCGGTAATGTCAAACCGATAGGCGTAGAATACATCCTTATTTTAAAAATATCCCATCAAGAAATTAATATCGTTAACTAAACTGTACTTAAGGCTGTTCTTAACTGCTCTGCTCAACAAGCGCAAAACGTTTTGACGCATTTACAAATTCATTTTTTAACGGAAAGGTATAAAATTGGAAAGCCTGGCCATGGAAGTGATTTGGAATGGAACTGTAATTTTCATTTTTTGATCCATTACCTATTGAGTTAGAAGCGATTTCGATCACGTGACACAGACGTTTTTCCGCCCGCTCATGAGTGCTTTTTCTCCGTTCGCGCGGAAATTCTGTTCAAAACGCCTATTTTGACACTCTTTTCTGAAAGATCTATTGCGTTTGCAAAAAAATGGAAAAAACAGCTCGATGACATAGTTTCTAAACAACAACACCAGCTAGTTTCATGCATTTTCGAACAAAAATAAATTAAAACTTATGTCAGAAAGTTGCCCTTTTGGATTTGGGAACACCCTTAAAGCTGTTCTCAAATCCAAAGGAGTTACTTTCTGATACGTTTCTAAATTTATTTTTGTTCGGAAACGCAGGAAATTGGTAAGTGCTTTTGCTTAGAAACTGTGTAATGGAATGTCTTTTTGGTAAAAGCAAAAGATCTTTCAGAAAATATTGTCAAAATTGTCGTTTTCAACAGAACTTCCGGACGCGACAGTGCGGAACCTGTTGTCACGTGACAAAAATCGCTATTATAACTCGGTAAGTAATTTATTTATAAAAAAATCGAGAACTCCATTCGATTTCAAATCATTTCACTTGTCAGACCTGACCATTTTATCCATTTACGATAAAAGTGAGTTCAAAACTGTATCAGAAAGTTTCGCGTTTGTTAACCCTTTCTGCGCGACGGTGCATTAAAGTACCATTAAAATAACTTGTTATAGAATTCATTTAATACGCTGATTAGTAGAAATACAGTTTAGAATGAGTTATAGATACCTTACTTTATCTTGTTCCAAAAGCATTATTGGTTGCAGAAAACAAAAATATTTTTGAAAGAATGATTACTTTTGCCTTTGCATCTTTTCAGCTTTCTTGACGTTGAAAGATGGGGCAGAGGGTTTGGTTTAATTCGGAAATATTACTATATTTCTATTGTAATAACATCATATTTGTTTATTTCCTAATTCTACAAAACACTGAAAAAAATATTTTAAATAAAAGATTTAAGTGAAGTTATCAATATTGCACAAAATCCCTAAAAATTCAAATTTAATAAATTAGTTTTAATTGGTAAAATCCTTCTGAAATTTATTAAATGATTGTGTAAATCTTCTAATGTAGTTAAAAAAAAAATCACAAAAAATGCTTTACAGGCATGTCAAACACGCGGCCCGCGGGCCACAACTGGCCCGCCGACCAATTAATTATCTGTGGCCCGCGAAGCCTTTGCCATTTTACATTTATTTAATTATCCTTTGCCTAGTGCCTGCCGTCTGTCGAGTTTTTTCGGGGATGTATCAGATTGCATTATTACAAAAATCATCAGAGTGGAAATTTTTAAAAAATGATTTCAAGAGAAGATTTTTTGAATTTTAAGAAACAGTTTAATCTGTTTCCCTCACCTCCAATAATTTATGTTCAAATTATTGTTCAGAATTTATTACTGCAGCTAATCAAACTTTGTACGATTACATATTAGCGCATGGGTACGGAGTTTCCAAATTTCTGTAATTGTTCATCAATCAACTAATTTTTTGAAATACGATATGCAACCTTTTTGTTATTTGAGAAATCAAATAAAATAATTTCAACCAGGAAATGTACTTAATAAATGAAATAAAAAAGTAGCGATTAAAAATGACATGTTTTATTAAATAGGTTTTCTGATTCAAAATATATTTATTTATAATTTTTACTTTGAAAAAATGCGGAAGATTGACAGCTATAGGTCAAAATTAACATTTTTACCCACTGGCCACTGGCCAGTACACTGATTTTTTTCACTGGCCAGTTTTTTTTAACCACTGGCCAGTAACAAAGTTATGTACGCTCCATACAAAATTGTGTTTTTTCTAACTATCAACATCGTAATTTTCTTATGTTTATTACTTACCATTCGATATGATTACACTCAACTGAAAAATTTTATTTTTACTATTAATTGCAATGAAATAAATTCACAGGAAATTTTCAGAAAGGTTACAGAAGAGGGTGACCCCACCCCTCCCCCTCGGCACTAACTAATGCATTTTTCTGCGACCATTTAACGAATTTCGCGTTTTTTTGCGATCTTTTGGCGAAATCTGCGTTTTTTCCGCACTCTTTTCACAAAATTGCGTTTTTTTTTTTTTTTTTTTGTAATCTTTTAACGAAATTTGTGGTTTTTTTTTTTTTAGTCATTCTTTGAAAGTATTTGCATTTTTTTTTCAAGATTTTTTGACGAAATTTGCATTTTTAGGCGATCTTTTGACGAAATTTGCATTTTTCCCGCGATCTTTTGATGAAATTTGTGTTTTTCCGCAATCTTTTCCTGAAATTTGCGGGGTTTTTTTCACGATCTTTTGACGAAAGTTCACTGTAAACTGAAATGTCTGAAATTCAGACACTTAAGTGTCTGAAACGTAGTGTTCAATTTTCAGACGTTTTAAAATGTCTGAAAAATTTCAGACACTTCTTGCGTCTGAATTTCAAACACATAAGTGACTGAAACTGGAGTGTTCGATTTTCAGACGTTTTAAAGTGTCTTAAAATTTTTAGGCACTTCTTGCGTCTGAATTTCAGACATTGCAAGTGTCTTAATTGCGGCCATCTTTGAGCCCCCCCTTTTTTTTGCCAATATGAAGCCATCTTTGACCACTTTTCTTTCTAAGTCATATACGCAGCCATATTTGACCACATACTGAATCATTTTTTATAAATGAGAATAATTTGTTACCATAAAGCAGAGCTAATTGCACACTCTAAATCGAAATGTCTTAAATTCAGACACTTAAGTGTCTGAAACGGAGTGTTCAATTTTCAGACATTTTAAAATGTCTGAATTTTTTCAGACACTTTTTGCGTCTGAAATTTAGACACTTCAAACGTCTGAATCGCAGCCATTTTTTAAAAGCATTATACGTAGCCATGTTTGACCACGTTGATCCTGGAAAAGTATATGGCCATTATTCTGCCCTACTCCCCCCCCCCCCCCCCACACACACACAGCCTAATTTTAGGGGCTTCAAAATATGGTATGCAATTTTCATAAAGCTGATAATTGAAATCTTTTTCGACTTTGTACTGATTATAATCAATATTTTGAATTTATAGAGTAGAATAAGATTAAAAATTAAAATATTTGTCACAATACAGTAAAACCTCTCAATAGTAGGCACCTTAGAACCGTGAAATTTGTTCGCCATTCGGAAGTGTCTGAGGTAAAAAATATAAAATATGTGCATGTTGTTAATAAAAAATGTGCTTCTTAAATAGTTGTGTCCTCTATGTAGGAGTGTCCGTTATGGAGATTTTACAACAAAACTTTCATAGGACAATTTTCTTCAGCGAACACTGACCTTTTTCAAGATAAATACATTTTTTTTACCTCATAAAAGCGAACACAATCGAATAGCAGGCAAATTCAACGTTCCAAAACGCGTTCAATTCGCGAGGTGGCCGCGATTGAGAGTTTTTACTGTATTTATTTTTTTATTTAGTTTTTAATCTAATTCTACTTTTAAAGTTCAAAATGCTGATTATAATCAATACAATGTTGAAACAAATTTAAAATATAAGCTTTAAAAAAATCCATTTCGAATTTGGAGCATGTAAAATCGTAGGGGGGGGGGGGGGAGGGTCTGCCCATGCTTTAATCAGGCCCTCCTTCTGGAAAAAGTCCAACCCTGTATTATGATTCGATAAATGTACGTGTCAGTTTTAAGTGCAAAATCTAGCTATATGCAAATAAATATTTTATAAAAATCTACCTCTTTGTATTCATTTTTAATTTCAAATTACTTTTTAACTAAAAGTAATCAAAAAATCAATATTATATAATTATTTCAAATGAAATATATCTGACAATTACGTTAACGGTACATGATTACATGAATTTAAGAATCTAAAAATAATCATTAAAATTTAACAAAGTGACTACAGATAACGCGAGATCCTTTTTCTAAATCTTTGTTGACATCAACAAATTTTTTTCTGATTCAACGTCTACATTAGTGACGTCAATTTCCGTCCAAACAATCAAATCGTAAAGCTGTGGTTTTGACTTTTGAATCATAAAAAGATTATATGTTGACTATTTTCAGTATGGCAAATGGGATATTTCTAAAATACTCGGAAACACTAAAATTATAGCAAAGGGAAATCTTTTAATTAGAATGACCGGATTTAATGAGTTTTATCAGTCAAAACATTTTAAAATAAATAAATGAACACAAGTAATTCGCTGTATTAAATATATGGGGGAATCAATGAATGGAAGGATAATCGAACTATATTCTTTTTTTAAATTTATGATGTACACACTATGAGGCAGAAGAAAACTTCATTAGACAAGAAAAGCATAAATAATAAATAAAAGCAGCTATTAACAGGAATGTTTACTATAAATGCTTTTGAATTCCAGTACATAACACATAATAAATCTATCAGAAATGTAAAAATCGATGTAAACATTACAAATGCTGCCGCATTAAATGCTTATAAAAATATTGTATACGTAAATAAATAATTAAAAAGGGTACTTCAGAGTAATAATTACACCAAAAAATACTATTAAGGTAGTCTTGATGGTAATTAAGAAGTATGAGCCAATCAACAGGCGATGTCACTGCGATTTTTAAAGTAATGGCTACATAAGAAAAGGCTTAGGAAGGTGTAAAATTAATAAATTCAGTAACCGCTAATATACACCATGCAGAGACACCAAAATTTATTTTAAAGATAACATTGGATAGAAAATAATACAGAAATATGATTGCAGATGATTTGAAGAGTAGAAATTTAAATATTAGCAAAATAAAATTTTAACATGGAAATACCATAGGCAAAATGCTTTGAACATATTTTGGCATAACTCAGGAACTAATAAAGCTATAGACTCGTGTGAGGTCTTCATTTAAAGAGAAAACAATCACAGAGAGTTTTAAATACATAGTTAAGACCCCACTTACCTGGGAAAAGGTCTGATTATTCCAAAAGCACATTCGCCCAGAGGACGTCCGGATTGGAGGCTACGTTAGTATCCGTTAGTTAGGGAGACTTGGATATTTAAAAAATAAAATCCCCTTGCACATCCGGCTAGCTCTGTTAAAAGGATGGAAAATTTCCATCCTGAAAACATAGCCCGCCAGACAACAGTTCTCTTTACAAATTTGACGAGATGAAGAACACTGTATTAGTTTTATAGATAAATATTAATACGGAGTATCACTATGTCGATAGAAATTAAATCCCGGAACTTCACATTCCGCAAAAAACAATCAAGTCAAAATAAATTATTAGTTAAAATGCGCGTACATAAAAACAAGCATTCAGTTTGAATTACAAACGAACATCGAGTTCGAAAGGAAGACGCATGCGCAACTGAGAGTGCCCCCTGGTGAATGCGGAGCGGAGTTACAAAGTGTCTTAAAATTAGACACTTGCAGATTTTTTAGACACTTTTATCAGTTCGTGTACACTAGAATCATAGTAAGACACTTAGGTGTTTTAAATTAAGACATCTATTATGACTAAATTTTCAGATTCAGACACTTAAGTGTCTGAAATTCTTTTTCAGTCACATATGTATCTTAATTTAAGACGCCTTTATTTGCAGTGCAGCGTTGTAAAACTAGGATGCTTCTCTGCCCACTGATTTTAGGGTACCCCAAATTGGGTACAAAATTTTTATAAAGCTGATATTTTATGTCAGTTTTGACTTTATTATGATCGTAATCAGTATTTTGTAGTTTTAGAATAGGATAATATATATAAATATATTCACCTAAATATGTATTTATGCGATTTCATATATGCCCTACGGCATCAAAAATGTTTATTAAATTAATTCCAGTCCAAAGACCTAGTATTTATTCGTCCCCCCCCCCCTCCACCACCACCACCACCGCCACCTTCATATATTGCTACAAAAAAAAAAAAAAAAAAAAAAAAAAATTAAGACTGCTCGATACCATCAAATACATATTTGGATAAATATATCCTTTTCTTTAACCTAATCATATTCTAAAAGTACAAAATATTTATTAAAATAAGTATAAGATCAAAACAAATTTAAAATATCAGCTTTATGGAAATTTCATACCAAATTTGTGGGCCCGTAAAGCTAACGTCCCATAGAAAAAGCCCAGTTTGTCCATGCTGCAATCAGCTCTGCTTTATGGTAACAAATTATTCCCATTTATAAAAAATGATTCACTTCTTCGGAAAGAATTCCATCCCTGCTTTGTTGTACAATTTTTTTCTATTTAAATTAGATATTCCCAGTCAATTAGTTTAAGCATTTTTTGGATTTTTATTTCTGTGTTAAATAAAATCTAGCACTAGATTTCACAAAATTATCAGCATATGAGATCCGAACATTAAAAAAAAATTTGAGCACGAAACACTTACTTTTCTTTATCCCCCTTCGTTTTTATTATTATACTATTTATCATTACCAAGAAGTGCTTAAACATTTGACAACCGCACATCGGCGCCTGAGACGAGCAGTAGTTATAAGATTCTGGATGGACTTCATGTTTATTTGGCTCTTTTCAAACGATAAATAATATAGTAAATATCAATGGACACAGAAACCCTTCATTATGATTTGAGTACCCTTCATTTCTGCTCCCCACGTTGCTTGCGATCACACAAGCAGTATCAGTCGCAAAAGCGATTTCTTATCCACATGATTGGAACAGTCGTCGAAAAAAAAAATAAACACCTCCTAGTAACTCTGCAACTAGAAGACAACAATAATAGAAGAAAGTTACTGGTACCAATCGTCTGGAAATAAAGTCTACTTTTAAATAATGTATTTAAAATTTGCATAGGGGCCATCTACAAATCAAAATTAGACCAAACTTTGTTTGGTTTTTTTTTTTCCAATGGATGCACCCAATTTTGACACTATATTTTAAATCTTCGGTTCAAACTATGCCTAGAAACGAAATTTCTAGTCATTTGAATGATAAGTTTTTGAATTATAAGCATTCAAAATTTAGAGCTTCTAATGTTAAATTGCATTTTCATATTTTTATTAATATCTCCTGAAATTATAATCCTAATATGATAATTTTGTATGTGTTTATAATACTAAAAAACCTCAACATATATAAAAACATTGAATTCGTAAAATTGCATACCAAATTTGGGGCCACAAAAATCGATGGGAAGGTGAGGGGGCAGGGCCGCGGATCAGTTTCCATGTTTTAATCAGGTCCTGCTTCTAGAAGAAACATTACCCCGCTTTATATTTTTCTAAATAGAGCTGTCCGCTATTCGGGAGTGACCGGTTATAGAAGTTTTACTGTATGCTTCAGTAATAACGGACATTCTCGAATAGCAGACACCTATATAGCGATCACTTTTTTCAATCCACAACATTTGTGGATTGAAAAGCAGATTAATAATATATTGAAGCATATTTTGTGTAATTTGTACTTGGTATGCTGGGTATTTGTACACTCTGGCTTTTTTTTACATATGAAAATAAAACCTCTAAATAGCGGGCAAATTTTACGGTCCTAGGGTGTCTGCTATTGAGAGATTTTATTTAATATATACAGTTATAAATATATTCTAAAAAAATTAGAAATTTTTTTTTTGACAGTATAGGAAATGTGGTTCTAATAAGTTCCAGTACCAGCGGCTTACATTCATTACCCCCCCCCCCCTTTTTTTCTCCATACTACATATACAGCAACAAAAATTTAAACACATTGATGACTTAATATATATATATATATATATATATATATATATATGAGCATGTAAATATATGTTTGGATAAATATATCCTTTGTAATTAACTTCATCCTAATCTAAAACTATGCAATATGATATATAAAAAGTACAATAAATTGCTTTGCGCAAATGGATGCATTCTCCGATTATAATAAAAAATCAGAATAATTTTGACGTTGAAAGTTGTCAGAAAATTTCTGTGTCTTAAAATTTAAATATGTTATACAGATGAAACACAGGAAATACATATAAATGTAGTTATTTTACTTTGAACAAGTTTCCATAGTCTAAAAAAATTCTTTCATCGTGCAATTAAATACTGTAGAAATTTCGAACTTTTTAATAAAGCGTTACAAAGGAACAATTTAAAATGTATTTATAAAACATTAAAAATTTCACGATAACTCCAATTCTGATGCTTTTATAATTATTTTTCAAGTTTTATGCCCACCACTTGAAGCAAAAATGTTCATAGCATTTCCTATACATAAATTTAATTTTGTTACATGAAAACATTAATTTCGAAAATGTAAAAGAATTAAATGATCTGTCATTAAACATAAAAATTCATATACGAAATCATGTTAATATTATCTGTAACTAGAAATTACAACGGAAGGGTTTATTAATAACAATATCATTTAATAACTTGATCTTTTTAATTATATTTTGCCATGTAGGCAATTTCTTTTATATATAGCATATGGTAATCATTAGAGCTACTAAGCTATCTTTAAAAAGTTAAACATATACATATTTTTAATAACATGCAAGAGAAATAACATCTAATTTCAAAACTTATTTTGCATTAAAAATACATATTTAGTTGTTATTTCTGTATCTTTTATAAAAAGGACAAACGTTGAAAAAAAAATCCCCCCAATTTTATGTGAAAAATGCAGTAAAATATGAAAATAAAGTCTTTTTTCCGTTCTAAATCTGTAATTTCTTTTTAACAATCAATAAATCAATATTAATAAATTTTTCAATATCTGAAGTTGTATGAAACTTAAATATAATTTTAAGTAATTAAACAAAGTAAATAATGATTAATTTCCTTACTTATTTTATTGTAAATCATTATATAGCTACTGTAGAAAAATATTTTTAATAAAATTAACTATTAAAAAAATGGCATTATATTAAATGGCTTAATATTTACTGACATTTTTATAGTCAGATTAATAGCTTGTATCCACAACAAAAACTATATAGTGCTGCAACTGCTTTTTTTTTTCTTTTTTTGGACAAAAATATAATACTAAAAATGTTGACAAATTTGGGTGTCAATGTACACAAGCGATAACTTTTAATGCTTAAGCAATGATTTAAGCGATGATGATATTATTTTATATGAAAAACATTTATTTATAAATCGAATGCTTTAAGAATTATCAAGCAAGTTAGTTAATTAATCCTGAAAATGAAATAAATTTAGTCTAAAATAATAAAAAACACTGTAATACTGAAAAATATTTATTCTATATAGAAAGATACAAATATGATAAACACATGTATTCTTTAAAAAGTGATATAAATAATTAATATTACATAATTAATATTGTTCAAGGAAAATTTCTATTTCCAAATAAAAATTATATTTTTGTAAATAATCACATTCTTACCTTTTTAGTATTTCCTTAAATGTAATAAAGTAAATCCATGTAATATAAACAGAAACACAAAAATATAGACACTTTCTTCTTACATATTTCACTAAATATTCAGATGAATGCTGAAAAAACATAACGAAGACATTTTTTTTTCATTATTCAACATATTTTTTTCATAATGATATAATTTAATATAATGCAGAATTTAATTCAATTCGCTTTTTCGAATCATATTTCACTCGCACTTTCTTATTCTCCAATCTCTCAAGAACAATTATTGAAATTCCAAAAATGCACTTTATAAGCTGTGTATTAGTAAGCTGCATATACATCTATGTGGATGGCACAATCACATTACTCAACGTATCATTTTTATAATAATCGCATACATTATTCCATAAATGAATTATTCCAAAAAACTGTTCCAGCTATGTATATGTTACAGTCACAGAATATAAATAATGTTACACATAAAAAAATTGCGGGCAACTTTGTTAAACAGGGAACTACCTCATTGAAAGAACCGTTTTAACGCGCCAGTTGCCAATGGACGTATTTGAACAAAGAGAAATAGGCGAAATCAGTATTTTAATTACCACTGCAGTCGCTGATCTCAGCCTACTGTTTATAAACCGTTATAAAGGGCTTGATGAGCTCATTTGAACTTTTTATCAGCGAAAAATAAATCATTGAATAAGAAGAAATAAGAAAAGTTTTATTTTCTTTATTAGGTGTTTTTCTTAATGTGTTACATTTATTTGAGTATAATTTTTGCAGTTTTTTTATTTTTAGACATATAGAAAACATACTTTAAATAAAGATTTTATTGTAAAACTAGAAAATAACATCGAATTTTCGGTGGTCATGAAGAGAGCAATTGTCCATCCCTGAAATTTAATCAATTATATTTTCTATACGTTTGATTATTTAAAAAATACTTTTCTCTTCCAAATAGCAATATATTAATTAAACGCTAAGAGAAAATGCTGCTAAGAATTTTTCTACAGAGGAGCCCTCCCCCCCCCCCCCCCTTAACTTCTCGTAGAAGACGATTTTAATTCTGTTCTTCTGTTAGTGTTCATATATATCAAATTTATCTTAAATGAGGAGGAGCAGTTAAAAAAAAAAAAAAAAAAAAAAAAAGACAGAGAGAGGAGAGAGAAAAAGAAATCAGTTCTCCATTGTGAAAAATATCGTTAGAAACTTATTTTTAAACGATTAATATTTCTTAATTTTTTAATTTCTTAAAAATTGTCTTACACGAGGAGTTCTGGCATAAATTCTTAGTTTAGCCTACTAGATGTTTATATTCTGCATTTTACAAAAGCGGACTGGGCTGTGGACCCCAGGCATATACAGTGAAATCTCTCTGTGCGACCACCTCCATTAAGCGACCACCTCTCTGAACGACCATTTTTTTCATGGAACGAAATTTATTCCCACAGGCTCAATACTAATTATACCTCCATTCAGAGACCATCCCAGTTGAACTCCCTCCATGAGCGACCCATTTCTTTGAAGAAAATGAAACAAATCCCGTTTTTTCCTGGTCGCTTGAAGAAGATTTTATTAGAAAAATAGTTCCGGAGTGCGCATTATTCATCAAACTTCTAAACTAAGTTTAGATTTTTTTTTGATTCCGGTAACTTTTAAATATTTAAACCCCTTTGTGCCTTTTTAAGTAATAAATTGAACTCTGATGATAAATTAAGAATGACGGTCGATAAACTCCCCTGCCCTATTTTGTCGGGAAACTCTCAAAGAAATACATAATTTAATCAAATCGTCTTTATTTGTTCCCGTCAAAAAAAAAAAAAAAAACGCATTTATTGACTGGACTTCGAAAAGACTTGGAAACAAAAGTTATAAAATATAAAACCGTAAAATCAAAGCAAACGTCAATGTATTCATTTTTTAAACTCTGCAGTAATTAATTTATATAATTAACTTTTGTTTTGATACTTAAATTTTTATAGTTTCTTTTACTAACGTGAAAAATAAATTTTAGTAACATTAATTATTGTAACCTTTTTTCAAAAATTAAAATCTAGATTTAAACATGACCTCCATTAAGAGACCACCTCTCGGAGCGATCACTTTTCATTGGAACGAACGTGGTCGCTTTAGGGAGGTTTTACTATATGTTCTAAAATCTTGCTCCTCAGTACGTTTCTTTCTCCCTCTACTCATAACTCTTAGTATTTAGGTGAGCGATTCTCCCTGTATACGATCATGATAACAAGTAATTTTTGGAAAACTTTATATTTTGTGAAAAGCAATTATTTAATTATTTATTGCGCAAAAATAACTTAGCTCCAAACCTTAGTAAGCGAACTTTTCTAATTTTCTCAGATGTCCCATGATTTCTTCATTTATAAATAAATACTAACTTAAATGGATGAAAGAGTATTTTAAATATCTTTCATCCATTCGGAAATATTTTCTGATAGCGCTGATATACATATTGCAATACAATTGTACGTACAGTCATCACTCATATGATACAATTGTATCGCATTCAGACACTTAAGTGTCTGAATTTCTAAATGTCTTAATTTCAGACATGTCACTATTATTCAGACATTTTTCTCCGTTCATTTATAACATGATCATAGTAAGACACTTATGTGTCTTAAATTTAGACATCTATGATGTCTGAAATTTCACATTTAGACACTTAAATGTCTGAATTACTTTTTCAGTCACATATGTGTCTGAATTTAAGACGCCTCCATTTGCAGTGTTGCGTTTCTTCCGCGATCTTTTCACGAAATTTGCGGTTTTTCCACGATCTTTTCACGAAATTTACGTTTTTTCCCCGATATTTTCACGAAATTTGCGTTTTTCCGCGATCTTTTCAAGAAATTTGCGTTTTTCCGCTATCTTTTCAAGAAATTTGTATTTTAAACGCGATCTTTTGACGAAATTTGCTTTTTTGTGATCTTTTCTCGAAATTTGTGTTTTTCCGCGATCTTTTGGGGAAATTTGCGTTTTTCGCGCGATTTTGTCACGAAAGTTGCGTTTTCTCCGCTATCTTTTCACGAATTTTGCTTTTTTCCCGAGATCTTTTCCCGAATTTTGCGTTTTATCCGCGATCTTTTCACGAAATTTCCATTTTTTCCGCGATCTTTTCACGAAATTTCCGTTTTTTTCGCGATCTTTTCAGGAAATTTGTTTTTTTCCGCGATACTTTGAAGAATTTTGTGATTCTTTTTCGCGATTCTTTCTCGAAATTTGCGTTTTTTCCGCAATCTTTTCACGAAATTTGTGTTTTTTCCGCGGTTTTTTGACGAAATTTGCGTTTTTCCACAATCTTGTCACGAAAGTTGCGATTTCTCCGCGATTTTTTCAGGAAATTTGCGTTTTTTCCGCGATGTTTTGACGTAATTCGTGTTTTTTACGTGGTCCTTGGGCGAAATTCATTATTATTATTATTTGTTTGATAAAAGTAATTGTGAATGTTTTTTCGAAAAATTAATATAAACTTACTGTATACTTAATGTTGGAACTTTGCGTTAAAATTTCTTTAACATGGCTGTCTCTTGTACAGACAAATTTTATTCTGTGCAATGGTAATATTACTATCTTTTTTTTTTATATGGCCCGCGGCTTAGTATATAATGCTTAATTTGGCCCGCGAAGGTAAATGAGTTTGACATGCCTGCTTTAGAAGATGAAATTTTCATGAATTCATAATTTGGGACATAAAGGTTAAACAAGGCATTTGAGAACCGCCTTAACCCCTTGGGGACGAGCAGCACGTATAAATGCCGCATGAAGCGCTCAGAATCGTTGTTTTTCCTCACCAGTAAAATTTTACTGTAAAAATTGCCTTATATAATCAGCGCAGTTTCCGGATTCAAGAAGACACAAATTTCTGTTTTTAAAAAACGGTGACAAAAGATTAACGATTTCGTAAAAGACTCCCGTCGCGAAGGGGTTAAAGGATGTCTCTGTCTTTCCTATAGCTATTTCTAAAGCATATAATTACTTTTATTTGAAGTGTTGAAATCTCACTCACAACTCGTTAGCTTTTAACATATAAAATATTAAATTAATGCTGTTCTCAAGTTCCATGCTCAACAGCGCGAAACTTTCTGGCTCATTTTAAAAAGAAAAGGCATAAAATTGGTTGGACTAACTATTGAAGCGATTTGGAATTAAAATCAGTTTTCCATTTTTTGATAAATAAATTGCTTAGCGAGTTATAAGCAATTTTGGTCACGTGACGACCGGTTTTTCTTCTTTCTCATGTTATTACGTTCGGAAATGGACTGCACGCACCAGGCGGAGTTCGCAATGCTTGTGGGAAATTAAAAATGCTTGTGGGGTTGGTTTCATTGGTGGTTCATTGGTTTTTGGTTAACGCTTGTGTGGAAAATCGAGAAGCTGATTACTTATAATACATCGTGATGTTGGATTACGTCAGAAATGCTTGTCGTCTATTCGGTTGAAAACGCTAACTTTGACAGTATTTTCCGAACGATCTTTTGTGTTTAGCAAACAATGGAAAAAGTCTTTCGACTACATAGTTTCTAAATAAGAATACCTGATAAATTTTATGCGTTTCCGAACAAAATTAACTAAAAAATAAGTCAGAAAGTAGTCCCTTTGGATTTCAGAATAGAATTAAGCATACATTTTTAAAAATATTTTGCCAGCTAAAAAATAAAGAGACATTCTGTGATAAGAATACACTGTAAAAAGAAGTTTAAACTATCGTAATTTCCCGCGTATACGCCGCGTTTTAGTTAAGTCTTTTTCAGACCGGAAATTTTATTGAAAAAAAGAAGCCAAATAAGTGCTAAGCAGAAGTAAGTCACATATTATTTAAAATAAATTCCGGTAGGAAATCGAGTTATCTGAGATGCGGCGGATAGAGATCTGCACGGGCCGGGCCGGGCTCGGGCCTTACTTTTTTCCTGAAGGTTCGGGTCGGGCCTAACTTATTTTCCTGCACAGTCCCGGGTACTGGTTTCATTCCTAATCTTCACGGTCCAAAATCTTCATTCCTAGTTTTGACCCAGCCCATATGAAAATCATTGTCTCGGCGTGCCCTGGTCCGTTCAAAGGTCAGTAAAATTAGGCTTGACACAATTTTCTTTTTCAAAAAATGCATACATTTTTAAATCGTCATTATTCTACAATTAAACATTCAAATTCATTCTTTTTAAAGAATAGTAGATTTCTACACTTATTAAATATAGTTAAATTAAAATATAGTAAAGCGTGTGAAAAAGAACCTGTCTATGACGGAATCTTGTTTTAAACTGAAAACGGTATTGATCCATGCAAAATTAATATACTCCTTTTTTTCTATGCAATTCAGTCTTAGATTTTACAGTATAGCATTTTTCAGATTTTTACTTTTACATTAACTTGTCTATAACGCATTTTTTTTTCTTTTCTATGCAATTTCGTCTAAGATTTTACTGTACGGCATTTTACAGATTTTTAACACTTCAATACATGGAATATGGATTAACAATATTAATGATAACTTAAACATTTACATACAAGAAATAGAGATTCATTAAAAAAATAAATATCGCACCTTGCTTTATATAAATATGAAGATTATTAACATGAAAAGTAAAGCTAATATAAATATTTTTGGCTTGAATTCCTCGTACGAGACAAACTTTTAACCAAATCGACGTAAATGTCAATGTTTTGTAGAAATTCACTCGGGCCGGGCTCGCGCCGAACTTCTAACTGATATACCGGGCCGGGCCAATAATTTTTTTTCTACGGGCCGGGCCGAACTTTTAAATTTTTTACCGGGCCGGCCAATATTTTTTTTGTACGGGCCGGGCCGAATTTTTTTTTCTCAGAGTCGGGCCGGGTCAGGGCTTGGAAATGTCGGCCCGTGCAGACCTCTAGCGGCGGATACGCACGAAATTATGGTAATAATTTCATGAGGAGATATTTGAAAAATAAGAATGCATTTCTCGCTCATGGGTTTAACATTAGCGAGGTAAATTTGAGATCTCCAGAATTTACCAATATCCTTAAGACTTTATTTACAAAGTAAAAGAAAATCTATAATAATAAAGAAAGAAGTTTGTGTGTGAGTGAGTGAGTGTTTCGACGGTGTTCTGAAGAGACCACTGCACGTAGAGCTACAAAATTTGGGGAAAAGGTACGTCTATATATGAAGTTTTGCACCTCGAAGCCCGATTTTCGATTTTTTTATTAGATTTTTTTAATTTAATTTTTTATGCGATTTTTAGCGATTTTTTATGTTTCGAGGCGATTTTTCCATATAAGTGAGAAGAATAAGGCTTCTTTCTTTTAACCCAATATAGTAAATTTTGTTCTCTTTTCAAAAAGTTTATTCGGAATTCGTGCAGCAATTTTTGAATTTTTAGCGAATTTTTTATGCAATTATTGAACAGCATTTAATGCATTTAATAAGGAGGTTACCGTAGAGGGACACAGTTCTGTCGCCAAACGCCGCCAAGTTTATCGCCAACTTGGCGGTATATCGCCAAATTTTGCGACCAAAATGAGTCGCCAAAAGTGACGCCAACTTGGCGATATCTCTAATATTTCGCCAAATTCCCATAGACTTCCATTGTAAACCAATATGGATTACTTGCTTACAGAAAATGAACAAATTGAAATATTTTAATGCAACAAAAACTAATATTAACTTAAGGGATTATATTAATTATATTTAAGGGAATCCAAGTAAATTAAATTGTGAATAAAAGTAACATGATACAATGCTTAGATTATTGTATTTTATTGATATTTTCGACGAAAGGGTTGCCAGTGGTCATTTTGGTGAAAATTATAGTTGATAAATGAATTGAAATGGCTATATCCGTTAGAAAATAATGTAAACAACTCGCAAATTAAAAGAAAATAACTGTTATTTGTTTAATTAAAAAAAAAAGAATCAAAAACCTTTTTAATGCGAGATAAAATTTATAAAATGAAAATATGTAATTTAAATATGAAAGGAATGTTTGTAAAACTTAAAAAATAAATTAGTATGAAGGAAGCAATTGATACATTATTTGGCGATTTTTCGCTTCGCCAGGTTAATAAAAATGTGCCTGAAAAAACTTGAAGAAATAAAATTTAAGTAACAGTCTTTTAGTCCTTCTTTTTTTAAATTCAATTTAATTATCATTTTTATGTAATTTTCCCATCGTATGTCTTACAGGAGAAAGGCTTTATTTGTGAGTTACATGCTATTTAATTATTACCTTGATCGTCAAACAATGCAATTTTAAGCCACAAAGGCAGAAGCGTGAAATAAGCCAGGCGAAGGTCGCAATAATTTTTTTTTAAGTATAGGAGAACATTTCGGAGTAAATCTTTATATTCAAATGTAAATTATATAAAAAGGAGTTAAAATTATAACTATGTAGTCAAGTATTTAAATTTTAATGTAAAAATGTGCCATATACACACATATTTTATAATCTTCGATAATCAAGCCACCACCAAATGACATATTTACTATATTATTGAAAGTTTTGTTGGCACAGGTGTCATATACGCTCCATAGTACAAAATGGGCCAAAATGGCGTTATTTTGCCTGACATGGTAACTCGGCTATTGTTGTTTATTTATTAATAAGTTGTTTATTTACTTTTATTTTCTTTTTTACAGTTATATAAACTGTTTTGTTCTATAGACATTAATTAAACTTTTTATTATTTATTGCTATTTCTTTTTAAAATAATAGAAAATAATTTAAAAATATATGTGTAACTGGTATTCAAAAACGATGTTTTCACCAAATTGGCGTGAAAAAAAAAATCGCGCCAAACCCGGTACGTATCTATGCCTAATAGTTATTTACATTATTGTGATTACTTAGTATCAGGCAATAGATTGAAGAGTATTTGATATATTTTTTATATATGGGCTTTGGTGAGTTAGAGAAAATGGCCTTGGCGAGTGAAGTGAATTTTACGTATATTTACTGGCAAACTATTTATTTTTCATATACATAATATTTATTTTATTTATTTATATAAAAAAGAGCTGTTTATCTACCTTTAAATACGAACAAAAATAATTTGTGGTTCTACCATGATTATCCAGTAGACCAAAAAAAATATCGTCAAACTATAAGATTAAATGCCAATAATGGGTGATCGTAAATGTCAAATTTACTTGACATTAAACACTTTACACATGTTTGTTACGTCATCAGGTGATTTTTAATTCGATATTTATGTTTCTTCGCGATCTGCTGCAATTTTTTGACATTCCATTTTTGACCTATAATACTAAAGTAATTTCTACCTTCATTTCAATAAAGTTTATTCGGATTTCGTATAACAATTTTCGAATTTTTCGGGTATTTTGTATGTGATTTTTAGTGTATTTTAGCGATTTTCTACCAATTTTCCACATTAGTGAAAGACGTTGATAGAAGTTGAATCAACTTTCAATCTTCGAGAACAATATATAATTTTTCTTTCTCTTTTCGAAATTTGTGTAGCGATTTAAAATTTTTTCGCAATATCTTATTGTGATTTTCAGAGGTTTTTCGCGATTCGTGCAGTTTTTTTATGTACCCGGGCAAGTTAGCTAGTAATAATAATAAAAATTTAAAAAAAAATCACCACTCTTGTTTTTGACTGTCGGAAGATAAAGTTTCGTTGAAATATATTATTCATTTGGTACTATAACATTCTCATGTGTAAGAATTTTGTTATAGTACCAGATACTATTATAAATAAATTTGCATAAATTAATTCCACAAGTGCATGTTTTGTTATACAGGGTGTTGCCGAATTCGACCGACAAATTCAGAGAGGTGATATAGGATGAAAGCTTGCCATAGAATATGGGGTCGCAAACCATTTATTTAGTCACAAATACCGGGTGTTTCATCCTAACTGAACTCTGGTTGACAGTAATAATTTGGAGAAAAATTAAAATATTGCTTTGAAAATGTAACTGTATATGTACCCAGGGCCCGACTTATGTAGGGGCATGCGGGGCAACTGCACCGGTCCCCCCCTTTTTAGGGGGCAACCCATGAGAGTAGTCAGGATTTTCATTGAAAGGTGCCAAATGATTAAAATTAGCCAACAGTGACCAAAATTCATAATTTTCAAACATTTAGGAAGGGAGTGCGGTCCCCCTTCCCCTCTCTGCTTCCAGTACCCTCTCCCACCCATGCAAAAAACAAACTATATCATTAGAAAAATAAATTATATAATTTTTTATTATGACAACTTAGTATTCTATTGTTTTCAAAAGAAATTCTTTAGTAATGTTTTCCTCGTAACTAGGAAAGTTAAAACCATTAATTATGACCAATTCGGGGCATTTTCTTTTAGGCATCTTATAACGTACGCAGATAAGCAAAGTAAAAGTTTGCAAAGAAATACTCGTATCAAACAATTTGTCCTTTTTTTCTATTATTATCCTACTAGTATTTTTTCTTAAAGTTTTGACCATCTTTTTGCGACATTCTGTATACAAATTTGAGCAGTACCGGGTACAAAATTTATGCATAACTTACAATATGTATGAAGTTTAGTACTAGTCACTTCCACATTATTCCCAAAAAATCTATATATAGATAGAAGGGGCCCCTCAGAATCATTCTTGCTCCGGGGCCCCCCATAGCCCAAGTCGTGCCCTGGTATGTACCTTGTTTTGTATGAAATGTGATAACATCACGAAAAGTTCTGGAAAAACAGGGTGCTCAAGTAACCGGTTATATCGTATGAACTGGTCATCGCAGTCCAAAATGCGGAGAGTCAAGTGCATACTGCTGGCGTGTATAATGGAAACTTCAACCACTTTATTTTAATGTTATCACATGCAAGGCCCGACTTAGGCTGCGGGGGGCCCCGGGGCAAGCATCATTCTAGGGGGGGCCTTTCTATCTATCTATAGCATTTTTTAAAGAATAATATGGTACTGGCTAGTACTAAACTTCATACATATTGTATGTATGCATGAATGTTGTACCAGATACGGCTCACATTTGTATACAGGGTATCACAAAAAGATGGTCACAACTTTAAGAAAAAATACATAATAGTAGAAAAAATGATCGATTGTTTGACACGAGTATTTCTTTGCAAACTTTTACTTTGCTTATCTACGTACATAATAAGATATTTAAAAGAGAATGCCCCAAATTGGTCATAATTAATGGTTTTAACTTGCCATGTTACGAGGAAAACTTTAATAAAGAATTTCTGTTGAAAACAATAGAATACTAAGTTGTTATAATAAAATTTTAATCATTAGTTTTCTAATGATATAGCTTGTTTTTTGCATGGGTGTAGGGTTAAATGGAAGCAGAGAGGGAGGACGGGGAATACACTCCCTTCCTGAACTGCTTGAAAATATATGAATTTTGGTCATTTTTGTCTAATTTTAATCATTTGGTACTTTTTTATGAAAATCCTGAATATTCTCATGGGGGCCCCTAAAAAGGGGGGCCCGGGGCAGCTGCTCCGCATGCCCCTGCATAAGTCGGGCCCTGATCACATGTAAAACAAAGGTGAGCATGTCAATCAAAAGTTTCATTATAATATACTTCAGTTTTCTGAAATTTGTTACAATCAACCCATTGAGTTAGGGTAGAATATCCTGTATTTTTGATTAAGGGTGTATTCCAATCCAAACTGCTTATTTTGCGATTTATTTTTAAATTCACTTTTGCTCTTAAACGCATCAAACTGCCAAATTCTCTTATTTAGAAAGTACATAATGTGCCGTGCTCGTCGATGTTTTGATAAATGCAGAAAATATTGTAAAATATGCTGTCAAAGTTGGCGTTTTGAACCGGATTTTCCGAAGCGGGAGATCTGGGGATGAAAAATATGAATCTAGGAAAAAAGGTGACCGGAAAAAACGGGACCGGAAAAAATGTGACAGAAAAAACAAGAGCGGAAAAAACGGGACAAGGAAAAAACGGGACCGGAAAAAACGTGACAAGGAAAAAAGGTGACCGGAAAAAACGTGACAAGGAAGTGTTAAATATTGAACTTGTCGATAAATAAATGCTAAAAACTAAAGTGAAGTTTTTCCATTGTCAGTTTCTTACAGCGTAGAGGGGGGGGGGGGGGGGCAGAGTTCATGGGTGAGTTAGACAACTCTAAGATTTGGTCCAAGAAAGTACAATTTTAACATTTCATTAAGAGAAGTTTAGTATGACTTCTACAACGGACAAGTTAGTGCTTTCTACGGGAGGGGGGGGGGGGGGGGGGTATTAAGGAAATACAATTTATTGATTCTTTCAATTCGCTATTGATAGTTTATATATGAGCAAAGATGATTTATAAGGCGGAGGGGGAGGGAAAAAATTACGTACACAGCTTGTAAAGGGAATAAAATAAAGACGAAGAGAGGAGGCATTTTCTTTAGAGGAATTTTTTCATTATCCTGCTATTTAGCTCACAGGCTATCAAAGCCCAAGGGGTAATGTGCACGCAGGTTCTGTATGTATGTAAACACTTACGTCTGTATGTACGTAACGCGATAACTCTTAACAGAAACATCCGATTTGCTTTAATTTTTTTTCCAGGTTCATTCTGATAAGGCGCTTCCCTGATTAGTTTTGGGGGTTGTTGGTTAAGAGTAAAGGGAGGCTACTATGGGTTTTTCATGCAGAATTATTCGATTTGCTCCAAAATTGGTATACCGATTTATTATGTTAAGGAGCTTCCATGATTAGTTTTGGAGGTTCATTAATTAAGTATACACGGGGGGAAAGGGGGGCTAGACCCCCCCCCTTAATTTAGATAAATGGTTGTTTCATGCAGAGTTATTCGATTTGCACCAAATTTAGTATACCGGTTTATTATGCTAAGGAGCTGCCTTGATTAAATTTGGAGGTTTATTGGTTAAGTATAAAGAGGGGGGCGGGGGCTAGTCCCCCTTAATTTAAATAAATGGGTTTTTCACGCAGAATTTTTCGATTTGCTTCAAGTTTGATATATCGGTTTATTCCGATATGGCGCTGCCTTCATTAGGTTTGAAGATTCGTTGGTTGAATATAAAAGGGGGAAAGTCCCCTCTTCTTAATTTAGATAAATGGATTTTCATGCCGAATTATCCAATTTATTTTATTTTTTTCTATGTTCATTCTGATAAATGGGCGGGGCTGGTATGGACAACAGGGGTAAACTAGTATTAATATATAGGTACTCTTAATATAATTCCATAAGTTTTAATATTATAACTAATAGTTATTTATAATTTATTTAATTTTATTAATATTTTGTTTCCTATCAAACAATAAGATCGTTTTAAAGAGAGGGCAATATATTACATACGATTAGATTTGGTAATACTGTTTAACTAACTTTACATGACCTCATGGTTTAAACAAGAGGGAAGCTAGGGGGCGTATACCCTGGGCTACCGGGTAGAAGGAGGAGGCATTAAATTTGGCTCGTCTTCCGGTTCAAAAAACAAATAACGAAATTAAGTTAAAAATGTCATGTAATCGGACAACCGAAAATAAATATATATACATTTAGGCGGTTCTCAAATTCTCTACTCAACAACGCGAAACTTTGACAAATTTTCCGATTCATTTTTAAACGTAAAGGCCTGGCTAAATATAAAAAAAAATAAAAATAAATATTAAATAAATAAATAAATTCTATAGCTTACTAAAAATATATATAATTGAATAAAATTAAAATATTTCAAACTAAATAAATATGGCTATTAAGAAAAAATGTACCCATATTTTGAACTTTAATGAAAAATCATGCTTTCGAAGCATGGGACCCCCCAGGTTAAATACTTAATCCTTCAACAAAGAGAGTGGTTCCTCTTATTATTGATTGACAATCATTCAAAATATTTTGCTTTCTATTTGATTGTAACAGGCGTTTTGCAGATTGTAGTTTTAAAAGAATGATAGACAGGTATTATGTTGACGAAAAATACATTGGAATTTTACAACTCACTTCAATATACATATTTGAAAGTGATAGAAGATAAACCTTAGTTTTCCAGAATGGTTTTTGTTGAATGATATTAATCTGACAGACGAATAATGTATAATAAAAGGGTTGTTTCTTCTGTGAAATTTTTACGTGCCACCCATCGTGTTTTATGAGATATTTTCATGTAAATAATAGGTAATGGTGTTGATTTTAGATATTTCACACAATTTGAGATAGCGTATAATGAATAACTTTGAACCGGATTATTGGAACAAATACTCAGCTGTATTTATCATTTTTAAATATTCCCTGAAGTGCCATATGCTACATTTCTAGAGACCTCACAAGTTTAAAGACTGAATTATTTTTTGCTTAACTATTGCAGATTGATGTATAATAATTTAAGAGATTGGTTCGTTGTGTTTATGACGGCCAATTATCAACACGAGGGATATGGGCCCAAAAGGTGGGGGTGCCCTCCTTGGGTTTTTTTCTAATGGAACCTAACCCGTATTTACGCATGGAAATCCATGGTTCGAAGCAAACCACAAAAACTCCGAACGATTGGGCCGACGGGTGCGATTGGGTTCAAAACCAGCACCTCCCGTCTACCAGCTTCGAGAGCAGAACCTCTCGGCCACTGGAGGGGCAATAATTTAAGAACTCTCATTGTTTTAACCTTGTTGTAGATTTAGGAAATGTACAAATGTCATGTTCTTACAACAGAATCCCCCCCCCCCCCCCCCAATCTTTCAACATCAAGAAAGCTGAAAAGATGCAAAGGCCAAGAAATCATCATTTTAAAAATACTTTTGTTTTGTCCAACCAATAATGCTTTCGAACATGATAGAGTAAAGCGTCAGTAACTCATTCTAAACTGTACTACTACTAATCGATGTATTAAATGAATTTTATAAACAGTTATTTTAATGGTATTTTGAAGAACTGTCGTCACATAAAGGGTTAATGTATTATTTAATTGCTAAGTTTCATATTTTCCGTTTCCACGTTCGCTAATACGATTACGAAATATTTTTTATTCCTATATGTATGAACATTTCCAGAATTTTTTCTCGATCAGTTTCCACAGAATTGATCAGAAATATAAATGTTAATTTTCCCATGCGGTTTTTTTTTTTTTTTCTGCCTACCAAATTAAGTTTAGGTACATAAAGATAAGTGAATACAGTCAAACCTCGTTAACATGAACCTCAAGGGGAATTAAATTTTTGTTCATGTCACCCGTAGTTCATGCTATCAGTATAACAAAAAATCCAGATAACAAATATTGAGGGAAAATACATATAGGGGAGACTGGGGGGCTAATGGGACATAGGAGCAAACGGAACAATAGGGTTTTCTTGTAAAATATAACAGTATAATATAATCTTGTAAAATACAACAGTATAATATAATCTTGCAAAATATAACTTTCGAAGAATATGCACCTCAAAAAAAAAAAAATGAAGGGGGGGGGTAGCCTCCGCCCCCCCCCTTATACTTAACCAATGAACCCCCAAATCTAATCAGGGAAGCTCCTTAACATAGTAAACCGGTATACCAAATTTGAAGCAAATCAGATAATACTGCATGAAAAAACCATATCGGTAAATTAAGCTTTATACTTAACTAATGAACCTCCAAATCTAATCAGGAAAGCGCTTTATCAGAATGAACATAGAAAAAAATAAAATAAATTGGATAATTCTGCATGAAAATCCATTTATCTAAATTAAGAAGAGGGGTCTTGCCCCCCTTTCCCCACTTTTATAAATTTAACCAACGAATCTCCAAACCTAATGAAGGGAGCGCCATATCGGAATAAACCGATATATCAAATTTGAAGCAAATCGAAAAATTCTGCATGAAAAACCCATTTATTTAAATTAAGGGGGGACTAGCCCCGCCCCCCTCTTCATACTTAACCAATAAACCTCCAAATTTAATCAAGGCAGCTCCTTAGCATAACAAACCGGTGTACTAAATTTGGTGAAAATTGAATAACAACTCTGCATGAAACACCCATTTATCTAAATTAAGGGGGGTCCAGCCCCCTTTCCCCCCTTTATATTTAACTAATGATCCTCCAAAACTAATCATGGAAGCTCCTTAATATAATAAATCGGTATAGCAAATTTGGAGCAAATCGAATAATTCTGCATGAAAAACCCATTTATCTAAATTAAGGTGGGGGGAGTAGCCCCCCTTTACTGTTAACCAATAACCCCCAAAACTAATTAGGGAATCGCCTTATCAGAATGAACCTGAAAAAAAAAAATGAAGCAAATCGGATGTTTCTGTCAAGAGTTATCGCGTTACGTACATAAGACGTAAGTGCATACATACAGAACCTGCGTGCTCATTAGCCCTTGGGCTTTGATAGCCTGCGAGCTAAAAAGCAGTATAATGAAAAAATTCCTCTAAAGAAAATGCCTCCTCTCTTCGTCTTTATTTTATTCCCTTTATAAGCTGTGTACGTAATTTTTCCCTCCCCCTCCGTCCTCCACTGTACCCAAAAATCATTGCTGATTAAAGTTTTATAAATATATAAAACAGCTTTGCTTAAATATAAGCTATCAATAGCGAATTGAAAGAATCAATAAATTGTATTTCCTTAATACCCCCCCCCCCCCCTCCGTAGAAAGCACTAACTTGTCCGTTGTAGAAGTCGTACTAAACTTCTTAATGAAATGTCAAAATTGTGTTTTCTTGACCAAATCTTAGAATTGTCTAACTCACCCATTAACTCAGTACCTCCCCCCCCCATCTCCTACGCTGTAAAAAGCTGACAGTGGAAAAACTGCACTTTAGTTTTAATTGTTTATTTAAATATGGCCTTCATGTCGTTAAAAAATATATAAGGTTTACTGTGTTTTTAAAATGTATATTAAATTCCTTAAAAAACAAACTTCATATTATATTTTCTGTTATGTATACAACTTAATAAATAGAATACTTTCCCGTGATCTTTTATCCGATTTGTTTTTTCCTACGTGCGCTTTTTTCCCGTGATTCCAGTATCTTATAGAAATGTTTATTTTAATTTATTTTGTTTAGTTTAAATGTTTAGAATAATATATCTGGAAATTCCATGATGAAACCAAAAATTGCAAAAAATTTGACTTCAATCAATTGCTTAATATAACAAAAAAAAAAAAAAAAAAAAAAAAAAAAAAAAAAAAGTAACAAACTATGCTAATTTCTAATTTTAGGCATATCTTAACAAAGATATTTATTTATTATTTTTTTTTCTTTATTTGTTCTGCTAATATCTGAAAATACTAATGCCACTGATCGGGACATAAAAAATTATAAATTGATAAGTGATTCAGAAAGTCTAAAAAATATTATTATTATTATTATTAATATAATTTTATGTTAATAAACAAAAAATTCAAATAGCGTTAAATAAAATAAAAATAATAAAAATAAAACTTTCCAATCGAATCTATTATAACTAATTTCTTTAAAATTAAAATAAAATAAAATAAATTTTATATGATATTATGCATGCGTAAGTCGAAAAACAAGTTGTTATGTAAACGAGCATTCTCGTATGCGAACATTCACAACATTTTTCAATATTTGCATTCTAATTATCAACGGAAAGCATTCTTATTCACATAATGTCCAAATTAAGTAGTAGTGTAAATGTGAATTTTCTTATGCGAATATTCAGGAATTTTTTTTATAATAGCATTCTTAAACATCAACGGAAAATATTGGTATTACCGTTCGCGAATATCAAATATCAAGTAGTGATGTTAATTAGAATTATCGTCAGCGAATTTTCAATTTTTTTCAATATTAGCATTCGTAGACATCGACGAAAAATATTTGGATTCGAGTTCGCGAATCTGCAGTTGAAAGAATCTATAAATTGTATTTCCTTAATCCCCCCCCCTCCCCCAGTTAGAAAGCACCAGCTTGTCCCTTGTAGAAGTCATGTTAAACTTCTCTCAATGAAATGTTAAAATTTTGTTTTCTTGGACCAAATCTTAGAATTGTTTAACTCACCCATTAACTGTGCCCCCCCCCCCCCACGCTGTAAGAAACTGACAGTGGAAAAACATTAGATTAGTTTTTAACATTTATTTATCGACAAGTTCAATATTTAACCCTTCCTTGTCACGTTTTTTCCGGTCCCGTTTTTTCCGTGTCCCGTTTTTTCCGGTCCCGTTTTTTCCTTGTCCCGTTTTTTCCGCTCTTCTTTTTTCTGTCACGTTTTTTCCGGTCCCGTTTTTTCCTGTCACCTTTTTTCCGTTTACCGTAAAACAGGTCCATCCTCTTCCTCAATGTTTCATCATTAAGTAAACTTCTTTAACTTCATGTTTACATTCGCCATCTTGTGAGGACAGGCGAGACGAGACGAGACGAACGAATCGCAAAGAACGGCTCGGTAATGAGTGAATTTTTATCAAGTTGAGTTGTTTCATTTCAGCTCTCCTTGAGCACAATAGAAAAATAACAGCTGAAATCAAGTTGAGCTAAACATTTAAAAATCAACTCATTCACGATCCAATAAATTAGAACTCATTTTTGAGCAACCAAATCCACTCATTCGTTTTAAGAGAGTACAAAACTTTTTTTCTTTTTTAATCAAACTCCAACTTTAAGAAATGATTTACATGCATAAAGGAAGGAATTTAAGTGTTATATATATATATTTATATAAATTATTAAAACTTTATATATATAATGCAATTAAGTGCATTTTTAAGCATATAAAAATATTAAAACAAATAAATCAAATGTACTAAACTAAAGTTACTAAACTAAAATGAGTTACTAAACTAAAATGGTAAAGTTATTGTAACGAATTCCTAAAAATTTAGAGACTTTACTATATTTGAATATTAGAGAATGTAGACACGTGCATTTTCAATATAGAAGATAAAATCGGTATTAGTGATATAATTTTAGACTACTTTTCATAATTGCATTAAAAGATTAAGGGCAGTTGGTAGTCAAATTCGTGAAAACAGACTTTATTTATTTTAAATATTTTTAATCCTTTATTTTCCTCCTTTTGAATGTTATATTACTTTTGTTTCTACGACAAGAAGAAGTTAAAAAATGTTAAGTAATTCAGTTTGTTTACAGCATACATAATCATAACATACGTAAACTTTAAACTCAACTTTCTTAAAATGTTGGTTTTCGAACTTTGATGTACCTTTTTATAGAAACTACTACATATTATTGTTTGCAATCTTGCCAGAATATTTCGCACATATCCCTGATCAATCTGAGGTGAACTTTTGTTACAAACATTTGTACGAAATGTTTATAAAAAAGTTTTTCTTTGAAAAAATGCAAGTTTTTTTTTTTTGTTATTTTAAAGTGGGTTTTATTCCAGATTTTTTAAAAAATGACTAAAGAATAGTTATTTATGAATTTGAATCGCTTTATTAGGAATTATTCATATTATGTACATAAAACATTTCAAGTGAATGTCTCTGGTAGTTTCTGAGAAAAGGTGCATTAATTTAACATGGTAGGTATAGTGACTTCCAACTGTCCTTAATTAATTTCCTTTCATTTAGTTTTCGGGTTGAAATATATCGGATTTGGGTCTTGCTGCTTGTGGAATTCTTTTTTGTACGGTTCGGGTCGGGGGTTAATTTTAAATGGAATTTTCAGGTTCGAGTCAGGTTGCGTGTCGGCGGATTTTATTTATTTATTTATTTATTTATTTATTTTTTTGGTCGTGGTCGGATCGGCTTGCGGTTCGATTGAATTTGTTTTGTCGGATTCGAGTCGGATTGAGGGTTGACTTCAAATGGAATTTTCAGGTTCGAGTCAGGTTGCGTGTCGATGGATTTTTTTTTTTTTTTTGGTCGTGTTCGGATCGGCTTGCGGTTCGATTGAATTTGTTTTGTTGGATTCGAGTCGGATTGAGGGTTGACTTAAAATGGAATTTTCAGATTTGGGTCCGGTACAATGCGATGTTTGGCAAACAGCTGGTCGTTTTTAATTAACCTAAAACTGCACAGACTAACTGCAACAAGCCTTAAAAAATCGTACTGATTGAGAAACGAGTGATCATTTTTCAATTAGAGTAACGCTACCAAGCCTCTTTGCAATAAGTCTGAAAAATATCAGGCTCATTGAGAAATAGATGGTCGTATTACTATTAGCCTAACGTTCTCAAGGCTGTTTGCAATAATCCTGAAAAATATCAGTCTGATTGGAAAAAGGGGGATGATTCTTCAGTTAGCCCGGCTTTTTGCAAAGTGCCAGATTTCTCAATTAGTCTTCGATATATCGCTCACCCGCAAGAAAAGTGACACATCTCGCAAAAATTCTTTTTACGTTTTATTCCACTAATAGGCCTGTCATAGGTGTGCCTTGCTATACAAGAAGTTTCATAAGTGTAATCATACGGAAAATCACTTTATTACGCTAATGTCCATTTGTGACCACAGAAGAGGGGTCGATTGTGTGGGGAGGTAAAATTACCCAACCCTCCAAACCTCATCCTACCTTTTCATTCTTTACACTTTTATGCAAGCTTTCATTCCTGCATACAGAGTTAAGTGCTATAATTTCATGTCACTGTAAAATCATGCAAATTTTCTTTTACTTCTGTGAAATTTACTTTTGTCGAGATGTGTCACTTTTCCTGAGGGTGAGCGATATGTACATTTTTCTATATAAAAGATAAAAATGATAATATAAATATAATTATACATAATTTCTTCATAATTGCATTTAACTATGGATTTTTTTCTGATTCCTGGTTTCGGGTAGCTACCCTGTTGGAGTACGTCTGATTCAGGTTATGTTCAAATTGAATTTTCAGGTTCGGTTCGGGTATTATCCAAACCGTCAGGACTGTAATGTGAATATCATAATAAAGAGTAAGCACAAAAACAAAAAGGTAAGAAGCAGTCATTTAAAGTAGATTTTTTGGGGAAAAGAGACTTGATGAGAACGTTATTTGAAAATTATTAGACTGATTATGTATGTTGCATATATACTACATTATCTGTAGCAGTCAGTGGCTCCTAAAGTATGAATCGCGGAATTATTTATTAGTTAAAACATATATATTATTCATTTTAACTACTATAAAAATGTAACAAATATACACATTACTTCTTTAAATTAAAAATTTGTGAAAAAGTATAGATAAACAACATCGTGAAATGACAGTGTTTTATTATTTATTTCCTTCTCTCCGTGGGATGAACGGAGAGAATGAAAAACAAAAAGTACTCATCAACCCTAAACACAGAAAGACGCAACGCTTCCATCGATGAATAAGACATACACTGAATTTCAAAATGATACGAACAGCTAATAATTGTGTAATATTGTTGCGAAAATTCATAAATAATTATCATAAAACGCCGTTCATGAGGCAAGTAAAATAATCTTTCATAATACATAACTATAAAATATCAAACTTTAAATTCATTGAAGATATAAACTATCTAAAAAATGATGTTGCAAAATGATATGAACACTGATCAAATCTACCAATAAATGAGCATCTTAACTATACAGGAATATCGAATGCCATTCTAAGAAGAAGAAGAAACCGAAATATTCAAATTATTTTTGCATATAAAGATACTTCAAAGGCTTGGGCATTTTCAAACGTGGCCGCAAAATGAGTTTTAGGAGTATTGGTCATAAAAGCGCTTTAAGCGGTTTTGAGAAAAAAAAAAATGTGGCTTTTAAGAATCAAAGGACTTTCAACAAGAGCTATCGCAAAAAAACTGAAAAGATCTCCAGATGTAAATATTGAATTTTCATCGATTGCAAGAGGATTTGTGGAGAAAAAAAATCTCCGGGACGCCCACCAAAGCTGTCCAAAAGGGGAAAAAGAAGCACAATAAAAGAAATGAGCAATGGGAACACAACTTAAGGCAAATTTACAAGAGATCCACTGATAGTGGTATCGAAAAGTACTTTGTCCATCGTAGTCAACAGCTCTAAGATATTGAGGTCAAGAAAAGACAGCCCTAACGACGTACGACTAAATCAGAATTGCCACGATTGGGCGAAAGATCACATGTCCTGGATGTTAGAATATGAAAGAGTAATATTTTTCGACGAAAAAAACAATTCAATTTGAATGGCCTGGCAGTTTTTCTTATTATTGGCACAATCTGCGCCAGGTACCAGAAACATTTTCAAAGCGGCAGCAAGGTGAGGGCGATTCTCAAAAGGTTGGCACAGGACACAAGTCATAACTTTAAGCCTTTCAAACATAACTTTAATTATCATTGACTTTATTTTTTTCTTTACACTGAGTTTTTAATTCTATTCAGAGACAGAAAATGACATAATTTATTGTAAAAGCTTTTCATAAATATCTTAAAATTTTATTATTTTATTCTAAAGAGGCCAATTTCGGACATTCATAACGTTAACTGCTCCAATGTACCACCAAGAAAAAGAGTTTTAACTTTTTTCCAGGTGGTTCTAATGGTAAACAACGAATGCATAAAGGAAACGGATGATTTTTTTGATAATTTCGTTAAGAGATGGCATGCTGATTTATTGCTTTTTTGGAGATAGGACTTTTCTATAAAGAAATTTTCTGTATTTTGTTATGTCAGAAAGTAACGTACGTAACAAAGTATTTGATTTTATTATTATTATTACTGGATAACAAAAAGTTAATTATACATATATATATATATGTATACAGATACATTTACTACATTCTTAGTCTTAAGAATTTTTTAAATACTAAGAGCAACGTTCAAAATCTGTAACGTACGTGCGAAAGAGTGTCCAAAATTTGTAATGTACGTAACTGCTAATTAAATGTTTTAATCATTAATTTTCCAGAATAGTTGCTGTTTGTGTATAATTTTGTAGACATACTATCATAAAATATTTATATATTATATTTATAGACAAAATACTATACTATTAAAAAAAAATTGGCCTTAAATTTGAAAATTTTAAAAATTACATATATAGTTAACGTTTAATGATCCCACCTTTTGAGAATCTCCTGTGAACGTTCTCTTGTGATTTGGGCTGTGTTTGGATTTCGTGGCAAAGTCAATGTCCCTCTGGCAAGTTGAGTGCTTAAAACTATGAAGACCTTCTTGAAAGAAACCTGTTGCCTTTTGCTGTGGAAATTGGCGGACCTTTCTGGATGTTCCAACAGGACAATGCATCCTTCCACACGACAAATACCACTTGGGAATGGTTCCTGAATAAGGGTTTACATATAATTGCATGATCTTCTGATTTAAATCCAATGGAAAGCGTATGGAGCCTATTGGTTAGAACAGTTTATTCAATTGGAAAACAATATGCCACAATGTCAGAATTAAAAGATGCTATCATCTTTCACTGGAAAGCATTCGACCAAAATGCATTAAGAAGCTTGGTCCATTCCATGCCTGACCGCGTTTTTACATTAATTAAAACATCTGGTGCATATACTGGCTACTAATCTACATTTTTAGTCGGTGTTCATATCATTATGCAACACTTTAAAATGGAAAAATGTAGTTTTCTTTATATAAAAATGTCTGTTCCAAATATATTTTGTTATAAAATATAAAAATATTTGTTCAGTTTCTAACATCGATAAATCTTATGTTTATTTTGTAGCATTTTTCTTCTTTTTTATGTCTAAAAAACTGGGTGTTCATATCATTCTGAAATCCAGTGTATATAAAAATGTATTAGTAATTTCATCCATAAAAATTAAACATATTATATAGATTGTTTAAAGGAGATATACTTTTAACTTTTATTTTCAGTCTAGACTAACATTAAAATCCCACATTACAAAGGTAATTTTTTTTCACTGATAAACCAAGCAGTTTAAGTATTAAAGGAGTTAAATGATGAAAATCTACACTTTCATTCCTTCTGAGTCATTTGTATAAGAAAACTTCCTTTTTCTGCATAAATTTAAAGCATTTTACTTACGATTGCATTAAAATGAAGTATTTTCTCTTAAGTCTCAGAATTTTTGCTATAAGAACCAAAATGGTGCATAGATGATTTAGCATTTTTTATTTTCCCAAAATTTAGAAAAAAAGTATCATTGTCTCTGTGTTGTGCAAAGAAACAAAATCGCGAAACATTTTGTTTCGCTATTATTATTTTAGTAATGAAGACTATTATTTTAATCGTTTGCATTTTGACATCTATTGAAATTAAAAGCAAAAAATTACATGTTTTAAATTTTTTTAATTAAAAGTCGTTTCTAAATTAACCACTAAAAATTCGTAAATTACATTCCAGTTTTGAGATAAAATTTATCAGAAAGCGCATGCTTTGTTCTATGCTATGCTGTGAAAGTTGAAATCATATGACATTTAGAAACAAAGATAAGAAATGGTGTAGAAAATAACTAGTGTAAAAATCCAGTAAAAATACCCTTAACTTAATTTTTAAAATATCTAAATCAAATTTTGAAATTAAATTTGAAAAATCAAAAAACCCGACTGCGTAAAAAGCGAACTAATTAATTATTTCTCATCAATGTGAAACTATTTTTTATATTAATTACCTATTTTTTTTATTTACTTGTATTGATGACTTTTAAGTTGTGTTTAATTGTTAGTTCTTATCTATAAACACTGTTTTGATGAGGCCTATAGATGTCTATGAAGGTTAAAGTTGCAGTAAAGCTAGAGATCCTACATACACAACTTCCAGGTTGTGTAATATTCAAACGGAGCTTCTGACTGTAAAACAATCAATGAAACATCGTCTTCATTTTGAAAAACCTATCCAATAATATGTCATTCAATATGGAGCGTAAAACGTTTTTCGTCTGTATCGCCATTTTGTATTTTACGGCCGCCATTTTAAATTTATAAAAACAAAACCTAGCCTATAAACATCGGGCGGTTAAGACGAATCGATAGACACCCCATTCATTAATATCCATCCAGTTGTTGGGATGTTTTGAGGGTATAAAGAAATCCACATACCCAGATACGCGTGAAACACATAACCCTTCTTAGCAGTCGGGTAAAAATCTCTTCGAGGGGTTCTCAGTTACTCCAGAACTTCCGTGCCCATGGTCGTATTGCTGTGTCACAGCGTGAGATCGTACACGCAGGCAGACGGATTCACAAACTCTTTGTTTTATTAATATTGATATATTGTGTAGAGAGTGACTTGAGACTAGAATTAATATGTTTCATCTCGAATTCAGATGCTTTCGATGGTTCAAAACAATGTTAGATATTGCTTTGATCTGTAAAGTGTGTTTTTACATGTATTAACATCAGATTTACGAGAATTTGACAACATTAAAATGTATATTTTTCGTTATAACTTTCTTTCCATTTAAACCAATACACGGAGTTAAAAGTCGGTGGAGAAAATTGGCTAGGTGTATATATACAGGTGTCCATAATTAAACGACCCTACTTTAAAGTTGTCTTGAGACGAAACTATTGGTCAGAAAGTTGGGGAATTTTGTGACCGACAAAATGAAGGAGTGGGAATTTGAGTGAAAAAAAAAAAAAAATTAGCTCAAAATTTCTCCGCTAGAGGCCATTTTATAAAGAATTACACATTTTTTAAAGTTTTTACACTTTATTTTTATCAGATTAAATAAGACAAATATACAGACCGCCCCCTGAAAAAAAAATAAAGCGTAAAAACTTAAAAAAATTATTGGTGTTCGAATTGAACGGACTGTACGAACTGAGAAAAAAAAACGACAGCCGCCATTTTTTTTCTCAGAGCTCAGGCCTAGTATTCAGTAGGCGGTGGCTAAATGTGTAATTTATTTTAAAACGCCCTCTTGTGGGGAAATTTTGAACTAATGTTTTTTCGCTCAAATTGCCATTCCTTTATTATGTCCGTCACAAAATTTCACAACTTTCTGACCAATAGTTTCGCATGTAGACAACTTTAAAGTAGGGTCGTTTAATTATGGATACCCTGTATATATGTGCATCGTAATACCTGTAAAAAAAAAGTTACATTTTCGGCTGATTTCAAGCATAATATTGGAAATATGTCAAACTGACGGATTCCGTAAATCTAGTGTTAATAAAAGTGAGCTTCCATGCTTAGTAAAAGAAGGCATAGTTTTATAATTCCATCGCATTATCTACGCTAATGTAATAGAGAATTCCTGATTGACTGACTCATCAACGCAGAGCTGAAACGACTAAAGTCAGGATTACGAAGTTAGGACAGTAGATCGCTGTTATGACCTAGGCAAGCAACAAGAAAAGAATTTTAAAAATTCACTCCTAAAGGGATAAAATTGCGGGTCGAATATTTAGGTCATTATGTCATATCTCAGTCTTAGGTAGGTGCATAAAATTCAGAATAACAAAGCTATTAAAATAGTAGTTAAATACGCATTTTAGCGATTTTAGAAATTCAACCAACAACGTGGTTAAATGGGAGGTTGAAAGTTTTAAGTCATTTCGCTATATCTCAGCTATAGTTTTAGGTAGGAGCATAAAATACAGCTAAACCAATCTGCAATAAAAACAGTTAAAAACGTATTTCAACAATTTAGAGCTATTTTAGCGATTTCGTAGCCTGCATCATCTATGAACCCGGTTATTGAAGATTAGACGAATAAAGGAACTATTGATAATTTTTTATTAGATATTTTGCGTTAAGACATTTTTCCAAGGAAAATATATATATATATATGTTCGCAATATATATAGATCACATACGAAAAACTTTCGCTAAATGCGACTTCATTCTGGTAACTTTTTTTTCCGTACTGTCAGGGAAATCGTGTATTTTTCTGTTACATGCACCAAAGAAAAGGCACATTCTCATTTATAAAGCCGAGTTTTTTTTCTATGATTGTGTCAAAGTAACTTCATTTTATCCCGATTGTATTTTAACGATTTACGTGCTGGATTATACAGAACTCCGTTATTGTGATCGCCTTATTGCATTTTTATTTATTTTCCACGTAACGCCTTTATAGTTAACATGGGCAAATCCAGGTGATTCTGCTAACTATTGATATCATAATTCCAGTTCGGAATATTACTGTACATATTACTATACTATGTGCTTGGTTTATGTTTGTGATTCGTGTATACTGTTTTCGTGTATAAACGACTAACTTTTATGAAAACTTGCCTTTTGCGCATAATGATTTCACAAAAGCTTTTATATACCTTCACATACCTGAAAAAAATTTCAAACATTAAGGTGGTTCGCATAACAGTAAATTTTGACAACAGCTGTTTTCAAGTGTTTAAAGTTTGTTAATGTAGCAAAAAGTAATACTTTTCTGTTGTTGCAACAGATATAATTAAAGCCGGAAATTTCTCAATTGAATACCAAACTAAAAAAAGTTTTCCTTCATTAGAATTATCCATTTAATAGTTATTTCGTAAAAGGGAATAGTTAAATGTAAATTATTTTCTTGCTATTCATTATTTATTTGAAAGTAACGGAAGGATGTTTACTTCCTTTTCTTCTTTTTAGAGTTGTGTTGTATGAAGCTTGTTAAATTTGTCTTGTTTCTGTAAAAGTAGTTAGAAAGTCGCGTAACGATTTCAACAACAGCAATTTGTTTCCCATATTCCGTCTGATTGGAATAAGTAAAAGAAAACAATTCAGCAGTTATCTGAAGAGTGTTAAAAACTTTAGAAAAAATATTTTGTAAAAAAAAGTTTGATTTTAAATTAAGGCATAGCAGCCAGATGCAACTCTTTGGTAATTTTTAGCAAAAGCTACTGGATCATTACCCTGTAGACTTTATGTATAGCGGTAATGGCTGAGTTTGAATTCATGACGCGCTCATAGGCCTAACCACTTAAAATTACGTTGTATTCTTCGAATTTTGCATAAATATGGCTTAGGTAAGATTCCATGAGAAAGACCCTAAAGTAGAGCAAACCCTCTCGGTCTATAACCCTTGAGAAGCTAATTGGCTGTAACTACGAAGATAATTTGCTGTAACAAACTCCAATCAACCAACCAATCAACCAACCCACAAATTCACAGCATAGCCAAGAACGGTCGAACACATTAGATTTCACATATTTTTGAATAACTAGAAAATTACTAGACGAATTGTTCTTGAATATCTCCCATGCTTAACCCATTTATTCCTAGCGTCCCATTTATGGGACGTTTCGAATTTTAATAATTTTTTTAAAATTTTCTTCTTTACAACATGAAAATTGTATGACGTAATTGTCTATAAATGTCTTTATCTATTACCGAGAGATGACAGCATGAGATCGATATTTTATTTGCTTAAATGAAGGCCTTTTTTCGGTGTTTATAGATTTTTAAATTTTCAAGATAGCGAAATGTAAAAAGTAAGTTTATTTGTATTTTTGTACCAAGGATCCAAATAAATGTGTCAAAATTTTAGCTTGTAGACTTCTTTGAAATACGTATTTTTTTTTTATTGCGAAATTATATGCTCAAGCCTGTTTTTATGCATGTTTGTAACGTACAAAATATAGGGCGCAAGGAGCAAATGGGTACATATTTCTATTAGACATTTAGGGTGCAGTTATTTATGTAAAGTCCTTTTCAAGATGATTTTGAAATAAATTATTTTTTAGCCTCAAATACGATTATTCTTAATTTATTATTAATAATACTTATAATGTTATTAGTCTCTGAAAATAAATAAATATATTTTTTTAGTAGTTCATGAAAATACTAATTATAGTATATAATATACAATTTAAAAGCTTAACTTATAAAAAATTTAGACAAAACATATAATTATGCATTTTTCCACATATGGATATTCCCATATTTAGTGTATTTACATTTGATCAAATAAATACGAATATATTTTAGTGTAATTTTTTTTAGTATTTTTCCAATTCATTTTGCAACATTTTAAAGTGATTTTACTAACACATTTGAGGAAACAAAAATTCAGGCATAAATGGGTTAAATGATCACTTTCCAGTGAAGTTTCAGTCGCGAATGTATTCAGGGGACCAACAACAAATCGAATCAAATATTATTTGTGATAACTCTCTTTCATAAAATGCTGAAAATGATTTGTAATTTTTATAAGTGATTATTGATTACTGTTACTATGTTCAATGTTTGTATGTAATTTCGTATTAATTGCACGTATAATAACTGAATTATAAAACATTTGGTTTTTCACTTATTGCATACACTGTATGAAATCAAATTTTACGAAGCTTCCAGAAGACTTGAAACCCCGAGAAAAAGAAAAATGAGATGGAAATTTTAAATAAATGCCTCGATCATTATATGAGACGTATATATATGAGATATATATTTTTATAGCAAATAATTTTAACTGTGTGCATAACATTTTAAAATTCAAAATTGGATAGACGACAAATAATACAGCTTTTATCAAAAGACGAGTTGAATATCGTGAAAATTCAGAAAAAATATAGGTGATATAAAATTCTGGATTTCAGTTACTTTCTAAAAAATGGCTGGATGAAAAGGGATTTTCCATAAATCCTCATTTTTCATCTTTAATAACAGGCTAAATGCACTAGATTACAAAATAAAAGTTACAAATATGCTAAATATACATATGCACAAACTGCATCAAATACATTTAATAAAGCTGCACTTCGTAAATTACAATAATTTGAAGTAAAAAAATGGCAGCTAATGAGTAATCCCTTATCCAGCTACTTCTAGATATAACTGACGTGTAGCGCCTATATCTCCGATATGTTTCTGAAATTTCATGGTATTCAGCTGGAAAGTTTTATGCAAGTTGCTCTATATTGTTGACTGTCAAATTACAAAATTAAGAAAGTTTTATCTTTTGCGCGTATGTAGTTAAAAATTATTTTCTATGCAGACTCTTATCTTGCCTCATTATTCTCTTCAACCTTTTACGTGGAAAGTAATTACGTTGCTAAAATGTTGAAATGATGTAATGTCACCCGAATTTACAAACAAATTGGTTTTAAATATTTTTTTTTTCCACGAACATTATAAAAGCAAAATTTTATTAAATTCTGAATTCGGTTAAAGCTAAGTGGAATAAACAATATAGCACCGCACTTCAAAGGTTTACCGTTATATGGTTTACCGTTTTCTGTATATTTCATAAAATTTAATTGAAAACTCGGCATGTTTGTAACATGTCGAGTTAACAGACCAAAATAAAAAGCTAAAAAATATTATAGAATGCTTGAAAAAAATGCGTATTTCTTCATGAATACACTTACTATTCTTACAAAAATGCTTATAACACGGCATAAAACAAGACAAAATATTTATAAAAGTTTCATATTATTTTCTGCTTTTAATGATACTGAGGGATCACAAATATTTTTTTATTATTATTGAATTTTTGTTGGTCCTCTAAATGTCTTCTAAATGGAATCATGGCTATACGCTCGTAAGAAAAAAATCGTCTAGTATTTTCTAGAAATTCCAAAAAATAGTTTCAAATCGAAAAAGGGTCCTTTGACGTTTGGCAAAATAGTGTATATTAATTTACCAATTAATAAATACAAAGTTATAATAAAATAACTTACAAAAATAAAATACAAAATAATTTGATAAACTAAAAGTGCATGTGAAACTTTGGTTTCAAAAACAATACCGTATACTATCACAATGTAGTGTCATTAGTTAAACAGCGCCACATAAATTTTATAAAACTGCACTTCCTAAATTACAATAATTTGAATTATTAAAAAAAAAATTGAACTTTTGAGCAGCCACTCCAGCTACATTTAGATTATAACTGAAATGCAACGTACTATATTGTCGATATTTTTTCGTGGGAACTCTATCAATCATTTAGATTAGTTTATAGGTTACTGAATTACATAAATGAATAAAATAGTCTACATCGGCATGACAAAACGTAAGTTATCAGTAAGGATTATGGAGCATCGCAGAGACATTAAACATCGTAAACAGAATACAGCTCTTTCTAGGTTCAACTTAGCTAATGAAGTCTGCCATATTAACTTTACTGAAGCAAAAGTTATAGTTCCGTGCAATAACTCCTTTGAAAGTAAAATTAGAGAATCAGTTGAAATCATTGCACGTGAAGATAAACCTTGTAACGATAATTTATCCTATAATATCCCAAAAATTTGGCTTAAACTTGTATTATGTTACCAAAACTTGAATGAAAATTCAGTTGAACGTGGTTTTGTCCCTCATGTGTACATGACGGCACTCGTGGTTTCTTAAATCGACGTTTTGATTCATTTGATCTCAGTTCATTAATAATTTCACTAGATGGCAACACTACATTTTTGTATTCAAATAATTGGCCAAGTTTCGACTAATTATCTCTTGCACAGGAAGCTTATCTCTCTGAACTTTGAGCCGTTTTACCATCATATTTTCCTGAAGATGGCTGTAGAAACAGCTCGAAACATAGACGTTAACTTTTAGCTTATTAAAGTTTGGGTTTTGTGGACCATTAAGCAAGATTGTGTCTTTATTTAGAATAAAATAGTTTTTAAAAGTTTTATTGTGAAAATATTTGACCTTTTTCATATGTTGCATACCTTCAGCAACAGATAATATCTCTCTGTAGTTGACACAGAAGTGTACCAATTAAAAACAACAACAACAAAAAAATTTTTTTTACATTAGCGTTACCCACTTTAAACTTATTTCGTAAACTTTTTCATATTTTCAATCATTAAATACAATTAATTTCCTTTGTATGCATCATTTATTTAATGTTACCGTTGAAATATCTCGTTCTTCTTTTCGCTTGCGTGCTAGGATAGTGTCTAACGAAGCGTATAAAATTTATTTCTTAATTCAGTAAAAGTGGTTAGAAAAAAAGCGTAATGATTTCATTAATAACAATGTATCGGTCATAATCTGAATATTTAGAAGAAATTGTAGAAAATCAATTCACCAGTTAGTTCAAGAGACATTGATTAGAAATTTTTGATACATTCGGAAAATTAATTTGTAAACATATTTTTGTTATTTTTGGAAGGTATTTGGCGTCCGAGTGGTTTATCTGGCAGTTTTATATAACGATTTTGACCCTCCCTATGATTTAAATTTCTATGGAAAAAAGTAAAATATGCATGGCATCAATCCCGAATATGGCTTTATTTTCGTCTGCGTCTTTAAAATATTCTTTGCTTTAAAATGCCGCTGGATCGAAGACTATATGTATTTGCGTTTTGCAAAGATAAATGCCTTTATTCGACTGCTAAAAAAATGTCTGAAAAGTGTGGTTTTAATATTTCTATGCGTAAAGTAACAGACACAATTAATAAAAAAGGAAGGAAATGTTAAAATTTACATTTCACTTGGAAAAGGATAAAAAAGCGTAGAAGCATACCAAAAAAGATATTTTTACCATATAACTTTATCTAAACTCGCATCTCAATTATAAAAGAAATCCAAACCTCCAAAAAATTATCTTAAAGTCTTTGAAACATCTTTATAGGAGCTGTAAACAAAATTATAAAATCGGATTTAAAACTAATAAAAAGAAAAAACATGATAAACACCGCCTGATGCGAAAATATGTTTCTCAATGTAACACTTTGTACAGATTGTTGTACGAAAATAATTTGGCAAGTAAAAAATGAAAATGTGTAGTTATAATAGATGCGGCTTGGATATATTTATCTGATTGCAGAAAAAGATCGATTTATTACCGAAAAAGAGGAGAAAAATACCTAAAATAGTGGTTCAGAGAAAACAAGGAAAGTTTTGCGAAAGGTTTTATTGTTATTGCTGGATTTCTTACAAGGGTAAACTTAAGGGGAGTTTGTACCTTTCGGGACCCAATTTTGCTCATAATAACACACATAAATAAATAAGTTTTGCATAGTTTGGAGTAAAATTGTTACAGTTTCAAGAATAATACTCTAGCTCTAAAAAATTGCCACAACATTTGCAATTTAAATAATATATATATTTTTTAACAATATATAATGTATACACAAAAATAAAATAAAAATTTTATGCAGTGGTGGCCAAAATTCTGGAATTTTTTTGAAATTTTTATGTTTTATAACTTTGTGTGCTTATAGTATATATTAATTTTAACTTAAATGCAAATGTTTATATATCAAATTCAAGGAAATTTAATAAATAAAAAAAAAAGTTATATTGAAGTTAAAATAAGTTAAAATAAATAAATAAAAAAAAAAGTTACAAAAAAAAAAAAAAAGATATGCTTACTTTAGTCTAAAATACAAACACAATTAGTCATGAATGCTGAAGTGTATTGTAATAAAAGCTTCCTAGCGAATCACAATGGCTGTTCTGAGAACCAAACCAATCAAATGTCAGTAACTAAATTGTAGTATGTTTTGATTTGTAAAAGCGGTATTTTAATGGAATGAATTTTGCAGAAGGGTAAATACTAGTGTAACTAAGTAGAATAATGTATTTTTAAAAATATTTCTATTTTTTTCCTTAATGCAAATAATTTAAAACAATATCATCAACAACAAGCACTGATTGGGCACCTACAAAAAGAAGCAGAATTGTCATATTGAGAGAAGATGATCAGGTTGGTGGATCAGTCACTTTATTTGGCGTACGAAAGTTGTGCTCACGTTATGAAGAAACTAAATCAGTTTTAAAAATAAAGGCAAAATGAGATCGAAAAAAAAAAGTGCACAAGTACTTCTGACGATAGAAAGATAAAAATTATATGCTTCAAAGATAGAAGAATTCATCAGAAGCTGTTAGATGTGAAATGAATGGAATGGGTATTTTAGTTAGTTCAAGAACAATAAGGAGAAGATCGGCAGGTTTTGGACTGAAAGGTAGAATTCCGAGGAAAAAAACATTTTTAAATCTTACGCAACGCAAGAAAGGAGTTCAGTGGGCAAAAGAACACATTAATTGGTCAGAAATTCAATGGTAGCAAATAATCTGGAGCGATGAGTGTAAAATATCGCTCTTTGGTAGTGATGGGCGAAAATATGTGAGACGTACAGTAGGGGAAGAGCTGCATCCTGATTGCATTGAAGCAACTACAAAGAACCCAACAAATGTCATGATTTGGGCCTGTATGTCTGCAGATGGTTTGGGCCGCATTCAAGTGATTGATAGCATTCTGAATGCAAAAATTACATCGAAATTGTCCTGGAACCAAAATTGATGCCTTCCATCAGAGACCTCTTCCTCAATAAAGCACCCTTTATCTTTCAGCAGGATTCAGCTCCATGCCATATGCAAAATATGCAAAGAATGGCTTAACAATAAAAACATACAATTATTACCCTGGCCAGGGAACGGCCCTGATCTGAATCCTATAGAAAATTTCTGGCGACGTTTGAAAATCCTTGTACAAAAAAGGGTCCATCTAATAAAACGCAACTTATTGAAGCTATAATTGATTCTTGGCATTATGCGATTAAAAAGGATAAGCTCCAAACATTAGTTCTCTCAATGAAAAGATGCTGTGAAGCTGTAATAAAACACAAGGGTTATCCTACTAATTATTGAATGTGTAAGTGTAACTTTAAAATATAATGAAATCGAAGATAGATCTTATTTTTTGTAAGCGTAACATTTTTGTAATGTAGATATTTTACTTCTGTTTTGTTTATTAAATTCTAAAGTTACAAAACATGAAAATTTCAAAAAATGTCCACTATTTTGGACACCACTGTACTTACCTCTCTTTCTTACACTATAATGTTTGAAAAATACATATGAGAAACTAAATTTTTATATCAAATTGAAGCTAAATATCACATTCATTCTGTAAATCTAAAACATTGACCTTATCAAATGTTTTATAATTTTTTTAATTAAAAATTTAACATTAAAAATGCTTAAAATTTTAAAACTTTTAATAAAAAAAAACTGTGAAACATTTGATAAGTTCAATATTCATTCATTTGACGAATGGCTACACTGCGTAAAATCAGATAAATGTTTCTTAATATTGGAAAATATAATATAACCACGTGTGCCCTCTTCCGAGTTACCCACGACTTCAAAAAAACTTCTTTATCTTTAAAAACTTCAGAAACCAATGTATTTTTGAGATTTAAATGAGGATTTATGAAAACAACGTTTATTTTGCCGATTTTTGGTAACGTTTTAGATCGGTTTTTTTATGTATATTAATCAGTTTTATCAAATCGTAATGCTAGTTTTTAGGATGCTGCCCATTCTCATTTAGACATTATCAGTTACGTAAAAAGTATTAGTAAATGCAAGAGTATAACAAAATAATATTAATTTTAACGTTAAGGGCGTACAGGGCCTTTGAGTTTGTCGAAAAATCAAAAAAAATTTTCAAAGTCACTACAAATAAAATTGCAGCGAGATCAGATCTTTTTTTCCGTTTCTCCCAAAAGTATATATTATTCTTAACTATATTATACAGAAAAATAAATGTTGTATATACAAAATTTATATTTAAATTTTAAATTAAAAAAATCATCTCACTAACGCGTGATTTAAAATCATTAATTGCTGCTCGCATGATAAAAATCTAAATTATGCGTATAGAGAATATTTTTTGAACAAAATAGAATCCTGACACGCCTACTTCAAAATTAAAACCAAAGTATACACAAAAAGTTTTGTTTAAAATTTATTTTTAGCACAAAATACAAAAAAATTAAAAATTTCAAGTTTTTCAAGTGCAACGATATACCAGTAAATAACCAAAATATGTTTTTTGTTTGTTTGTTTGTTTTAGCATGTAGACTTAAACAAACGTATATTTGGTTAATTTTTTAAATCTGTAGCTCACATAGTTTGAAAGTAACTGTGCGCGCAAAATTCAAATTTACTAACCTGAGAAATTGCGGTATCAATATCTACGGACCTTCAATTATACTCACCGTCTATAAATGATTATAACTCTAGAAATAAAGCAGATTTTTGAATGAGATTTTTCATATTGTTCAGAAATTTAAAGAAATTCAGAATAAAACAAAAACCGAAAATGGATTTTTTTTAAAGTTTAAAGGTCCTCTGCCCCTTAATGTTAAAGCTGTTAATTTATCGTGTTTGTCTGTAAAACATGTTTGTTGAACATAAAAATGTTTATTTAAGAATGGATAGCATCCGAAAACCCCTATTCCTGTTTGAGAAAACTGATTAATACGCTATAAAAACGACTCGGAAAATTTTCCGAAAATTCATAGCAGCAAAAGTTTCTTTTAAAGGCTATTTAAAATACAGTAAAACCTGTGTAAGTTGACCACTTGCGGTACCACACTTCAGTGGTCAACTTAGACAGGTGGTCAACTTATAAAGGGTGATGATAATTTTAATTCTTTTTTCTTTTACGTAATATTCATACCATATCATTTTTTCCCAAAAATATTTCATTTATTGACAGGGCTTTAAAATAATATTGTATTACCATGCATATTTCTAACACCTTATAAAAGAAAAGATTAACTACAAGAATGAATTAACAGGTGTGTATCAATTTTAAAATCAATTAGTATTACTACTAATTTAGAAAAAAAACAGTCAATCAATATACAGCCAGTTAGTGATTCTTCAAACTATACTAGTTATTACATATAATTTATAAAAAAATATTTAAGAAAAACACTTGTTTTTTTCACATGTTAAGACACATACACATTCTAAAATTTTAAAATAAACTTTGTCAATTACATTACCTATTTTTCCAAAAAAAAAAAAAAAAAAAACTAATTGTAGTTTGAAGCTGATTTTTGGACATTGCATAAGCCCAATGTTCTGTACTACAACACAGTCCTAGAGTAATTCATCATTATCACAAATAATTTTCTTAACTGTGTAACAATTGCCACAAACTATTGCAATTGGTGGAATATTTCTGCCTACCAACTAGCAGCTGGGGTTATTGAAAGAAGGGAAGGAATAATAAGAGAATGGGAAATAGGAGAAAGAAATCTAGAATCAAAGAATGGAGCGGGGAGGGGTTGAAAAGACAAATTCACAAGAGCAACAATGTAAGAATAGATAATCCTTGAATTATTTACTTACACCTATCACTACTAAAAGCATTTCCCAGGTTAATAACTATTTCACCCTTTTAAAAATTCTAGTTAAAAAGAAAGAAAAAAAATAGAAAAATTTCGTGGATAGTTTCTTTTATTTTTTTTCAATTCATGATTTGTTAGCTATTTGGATGGTCAAGTTATAAAGGGTTTTAATGGGCATTTTATAATAGTTCTAGCCAAATTTGAATAATTTCGGTGGTCAAGTTACAAAGGGTTTGTCTTATAGTTTTGTATAGGATAAATTTGGTTCCTGACAACAGAGGTCAACATAGACAGGTGGTCAACTTACAAGGGTGGTCAACTTTACAGGTTTTACTGTATTTCAAATATAGGGGAGGGTAGTACACAGTAAGACGAAAATTATTATTACTTAACGAATGGCAACGATTTTTATTCTTTTGCAAAAATTTTTGCTGCATCTTTAAGCTACACAAATACACTACACATTAATGTATAAATGGTTTTAAAAAAGTTATTTATAAAAGCACAGAAGCAGAATAACGGAGTATCAAAAATTGTCTCACTGTGTACCACAAGTGGTACACAGTGAGACAATGTATATATTTTCATAAATCATACGTTTTTACACTCTATCAATAATTTTCTGCAGTTTATGACTTCTAATTAATATTTCTAGATTAATTTTTTTTTAAATGCGAGCCTCGGGTGAACAATGGCAGACATTGGGTTACCTTCATGCAAATTTTCAGCCTCTTACGTTTAGTAGATTTCACTATCCATCGCACGTCCCCCCCCCCCCCCCACACACACACAGATAGAGAGAGAGAAAATAAACCCTTTTATTAATAAATAACTTTTTCTACATCAGAACAACGCAGTAGATACACAATGAGATACGTCTCACTGTGTACCACAACTATGTGTCTCTGTACTTTCAACTGTGTACTTTCGTTACGTTGTAAGAAAATGGATGCCATATCTGTTTCATCATCAATTTCACAGCTTTGACTGCTTGTGTAGTTTTGTCGACATAGTCTATCATTAGATATAACTCGGTTTGGTTAAGTAAATATACGCTATAATGAAGGAAATAAACTCTAAAATGGACGTTTATGTAACTTTAACCCCTGTAAAATAAATAATTACTTACTATTTTGTTGAACGAGTAACCGGAGTGCCGAAACTACATCCACGTGTTGCATAAGATGAGGTGGTTCAGTGTGTGTTCCAGCTAAGAGAAAAGGTTATAACTATATGTCAAAACGGCTGCTGTCTCACTGTGTACCATGTTTCACTGTGTACTCCCCTACCCTATTGGTTTCTGAGGTTTCTAAAGATAAAGGAACACTTTTCGGAATCGTGGGTAACTCAGAAGTGATTATTGTAAATTTTCTTTTATGGTAATATATTCTCCTAGATTAAGAAACAGGCTGTGTTTACAGTGTAGCTTCATTGTCTAAGCCTAGATAATACACACATATACATGAATTTTATCAGTAAGTAATGTACTGTAAAATAGGACAGATGTTCCTTAAGGGGGCTCGGGGCTAGATCGATACCGAAAAACATGTAAACAGAGCTCTCGCTTCGAGTCCATATAAAAACAGAGGTATTCAATGTAACTAATGTAAACTTTCTGATATTTTTAAGGTATGTTTGTAGTCTTATAAAAGTATAAAATCAAGTACTTCAATGTAATAAAATAAAAAATACAGAAAAATTTATGTAAATCAATTTTCGAAAAAAAAATTAGGTGTCATATCACCACCCGTAAGTTATCTCAACGTTGAATTGACATAAGAACCTAATTTTTGCTTTAAAATGATCAGGAAACTTTATAGAATGAATTAAGGATATAACTATCACTCAAAGGAAATCTTATTAAAAATCTCTCAAATTTGAAAATTTTAAGCCCCCTAAAAATACATTTTTTGCATTAAAAATATTCAAAATATTAAACTATCTAAAATATATTAATTCATTCTATAGATAATGATGTCATGAAAAAAAAATCCATTCTATCCGTTTTTTTAAATTTTACGGATAGTCGTCAAAAATCAATTTTTGTGAAAACGAGACTTAAAGTTGCAATTAAATGGGTGCGGCTTTGAGAGTGATTGTTACATAAATGCTTATAACTCCGTTAAAAATGCAAATGTTTTAATGAAGTTTTTTGCTCTGTGTTCAGAATTAATTGAATAATTAAAATATATACTAAAGAAAAATCAATGTTTTGAAAGTTTTCAAGCCCTGAGCCCCCTTAATCTAGGAAAATAAAATAACCAAGAACGAAAATATACAATAATCACTTCCGAGTTACTACCGATTTCGAAAAGCGTTCTTTATCTTTAGAAACCTCAGAAACCGATATATTTTCAAAATTATAAAAATAATTCATAAAAACAAAGTTTCATTTTCTGCCACTTATTTTCGGAAACATTTCTGGGTCGTTTTTATACTATATTTATCAGTTTTCTCATCCTAGAATTTAGGGGTTTTTTAATGCTATCAATTCCCAAGCAAATATTTTCATGTTTAATAAAAACGACGAACATAATAATTTAGCAGCCTTAACATTAAAATAATATTATTTTGTTATTCTTACATGTATAAATTCAATTTCGCATTTGAAAACGTTTACTTGAGAATTAATAGAATCCTAGAAACCGAAATTCTGATGTAAGAAAACGGATTAATACACTATAAAAACTATTCGGAAGCGTATCCAAAAATCAGTAGCATCAAAAGAAACTGTTTTCATAAATGATTCTTTAAATCTTGAAAATATATTGGTTTCTGAGATTACTAAACATACAGAGCGCTTTTCAGTATCATGGATAACTCCGAAGAGGTTACTGTATATATTTTCGTTCGTGGTTATATTATAATTTCTCAGAAACACATGCTTTTTTACAGTGTTATAGTACACCAAGTAAAAAAAAAAAAAAGCAGAACGACGCTATATGTTTCGTTCTAATTATTTTCAAGAATAAAACAGAAGTCCCGTTTTAATTCTTATAAATTTCTTTATAAATGTATGTGG